>JAUELU010000053.1:6340692-6358075 GCA_032357145.1 Evasterias troschelii | reverse complement strand
CCCCCCCCCCCCCCCCCATACGAAAATGTCTAAGTTACGCAACTATCTGTGTCATATCCCAATGTAAGTCCTTTATATTATGGGAGAACTTAACTGAACGGCAATTATTTTACTTAACTGAGAACAGTTTGAAAAACCATCCATCATTTTGCCCCGACCAACAAACAGCCTCAATTTTCATTGGCCACTTATGTAATAAAATGTAAAACCAGACGCAATCATTATTAAATCCCTGAGCCAAAAAACATTAAAAGCAAGTTTACGACAAGAGAAAGTTAAAATTTAGTATTTTAAAATTTATTTTCCATGTGTTAATACTTTGAGTGATGTATTATGTAACTTAAAGACAGTTGACGGAAATCAATCAATTATTATTGTCAATAATTATGCGTAAATGTATGTCATTCAATCAATCAATTCATCAGTCAATCAACCAATAAATAAATTAATCAATAAATTAATCAATTAATCAATTAATCAATCAGTTAATCAATAAATGTAATCAATATTGAGCGACGCAGATATCAAACTACAATTCTTAAACATTTTGAATATAAAAATACACTGAATTTACTTGTTGTCATGGTGATAAATTGGCCAATGAAGCAATCAACGACACCCTTGGGGTTTGAATACAACATGCTTATTATAAACATATTTTAAAACATACACTTATTATAAAACAATGGCAGTGTCAAATATTTTAAAAGGAATGCGTCGTACGCAAATACCATAAAACATGAACAGAACAATTACGAACCTGTTTTTATAATGGTCAATGCACAAGTATATTGTTCAGAAATCGGGCTATTTTGTTATCTAATGTAATCCTAATCCCTTTTGAAAGTTTGAGTCATTCGAATTTACTTTCGGTTCTTATATACACCGGTAATCCGTCTGCAATAGCCAAAGTTTGTTATTTACGCACACCAGATTTAACTAACAATATTGTCTCACACTATGCCAAAAAATAAAATTCAGGAAATAAATGATATCACAAAAAACACAATCCAAAAGTTGCGTTTGAATCACAATGGAAATTGTCGTTGGCTAATTTGCTCAACGTGACATGTATTGTTAGGAAAAGAAACGTTGCCTACTGGGAACCGATTCAAATCATTTTATTCGTTTGTTTTTAGTGTATTAGTTTGAATAAACAGAATATTGCTTTTAATTAGTCGGAGACTAACTTTAAAGGTTTTCGTATTTACAAAACTGAGGTAGTTGTTTTGCCAATTGTGTTATTTTTCGTTTTGCGAGTTTTGACGTTTTCTCAGTTAGCGGTTAAGAGTTACAAATGATCCGGGTATGTTGGGTGTAGAGAATATTGCAATAGTTCAAATATGAAGTTATGAAGTTACACAGGTTTCAAGAGATTAGCGTTTTTCTGGTATTTTTGCCTTGACCGGGAAAATGTTCATGTATTTAAAATTACCCAATTATCTTTTTCATACATAAAGCAAATTAAAGCAATGCCTTTTGGGCAAGTCATGGTTTAGTAAATATATTTGAAATAAAGATTAAATTTATCATATCTATGTTCATAAATATTAATTCAGTCTGCTTTTTACAAATGAAATGTTGGAGTAGTTTGATCAGACGAACCTAGACTGAAGTATCACTAATTCAGACAAATTTGGGTGAACGGAAAATTTGATTGTATTATTATAAACTTCCATTTGTTAAGATTTTGTATCATGTGTTTTGTTAGTTTGTTTGTTTTTTCTTCCACTGACTTCAAAGTTATATCTTTATATTATACATCATATACACTGTACATAAGCATAATCTGCCGATATTTTGACAAAAGTATAAAGACACTAATTACCAAAATACCAGCTTTCAAGTTTTTACATACAATATGTACATCATATTATGGGGAAAATCACTCTTAAAACAATAATATGACCTTGTCAGTATAAAAAACATATTTGTACATTTATAAAAGTAAAAAGGGGTCTCTAAATAAAAAAAATGCTGTACATAATACATTGGTTCTTCACAACCATTTTTGTTCTTTTCCCCCCAATTTTCCGAACACTGGCACTTTGGGATTGATACTTTTTGGAATCATGATTTTAAAAACGACAGATTATTAGTTTGATATTTTCTGAAATATTTTAATAAATAACATACCAGATAAAGTGCCATTTATTGTTTCCAATCTGTCACACTCAGTCTGCTTTATATACACACCGTCTCGCAAGACACCGCAAATTCATACTGTATAAAAAATAGCGCCCTCTGTCACACAGTCTTAGAGTTCGTGTTGCCACACACTCTGTAGAGCGCCCTCTACTAATCCAGCTTGGAACAAATTTTGACTCGTCTGTGTTCCTTAGTTAGGAACCTGATTGCCCTCTGGATGACCGGTATGTTGGGATCACTGCATCGCCGTGTACTCTTATGAACACAGTGTCTGTACTTGATCAGACTATGACATGGATCTTCATCTTCAGCTTGTAAAGCAGAAACAAACTGGTTGTTACAAGGCCTCATCGTAGACACGATACAACTCTGTCTTCTTGATCGACTTCTGTAGCGCTTTGACTCTGTGGATCATTATAGAATAGTCACAAAAATTAGCATTCAAATCTAATAGCACATATATTCACGATTTGTGTACTATAGTTCAACACATTCAGTTTTGCCCTCTTTGCCTTAAATACAGTGAGACTTTTTTATCGATGAATCTGATAGTGTAATGACAAGAGTGTAAAGAAGAGTTGTTTGAGTCTCACCAATCAAACTGAAAGCAGGCTTATTATAGCCAAATAAATCCAGCTTGTGTTGTTGTGCTTGGATGCAAAATTAGTTATTATCAAATAATAAACATCAAGGGAAACTGACTGGGTAAATATGAAACGATGTTGGGGTGAACAAAGAAATAAAATTAATACAAAAGGGTTGTTTAATGGAAGTATACTGAGTTTTATATGCAAAGTAATTTTGGATTGTTAATTTTGATGAACTCACGTCTTCTGTCTGATCTGACTTGTCTGATGCCAGCTTGTACTGAATCTGATACTGCTGATGTCGGCATAATATTTGTGCTGACTCCTGATGTTGACGGTCGGACTCTAGGCATACGGGTATCTTGACAAAGTGACTTTCTAAATCGCGTTATGAGAGAATTCACTTCGTCATCAAAGGAATCACTTTGCGATTGGCCACTCTCGGACTCCGTACGACATGTCGTTCTTTCACGCTGAATACAGTTTTTGTAAACCTGTGAACGAAATCCAATTTCAAATAATGAGCTTTTATCATAAACATACCGTTGAAATACAATACTGTGTAATAACAAGAACTGCCAAGAGTGAAGTATTTCTTTTCCAGGTTTGCAATGTATTTGTTATGAATAAAATAGCACGTTCCCTGAAAAATCAATATTATAGGCCCTACTCTGGCTACGATATATGATTCACTTTGACTTGCAATGTTGTTTGTCCAATGTAGGTCGACTCCACATATTTCGATTATTCTGTGAATTTAGACTGCCTGTTAAATAATGGATGAATACACAACTGAAAAGGTCATCCAAAGGACATGAGCTGGAATTAGTCTTCATGTAAAATGGATAGGGTTGTGTGGTGGCTCAACACCGGCAATATTATGAATACTGTGAACTTGGGGAATTTATGTCCGCTGGTGTGAATTGTTGTCTCACAGTCACAAAATGATTTCCTGATTACATTGAAATCAACTTTAACAAAGTTGTGGAGAAATGTTGTAACAACTATTTGGTATAAAATATATGTTGAGGTTTCAAATTATGCATGTACTTACTGGTAAGCTATGACACATAGTATCGCCTTGTTTGGCTCCCCACTTTTTCACTGCATTTATGAACTCCATGCTGCAAGTTTTCATCATTGTTGTAAAACAGTCCTCTGTAATAAACACAGGGACAAGAAACACGATATTAAGTCTGTATAAAGATTAACTCAAATATTTAAATGGAAAAAGGCAATTTAAACTTGATTTCATAAAGAGTCCATAAACAGGCACCGTACTCTAGGCTAAATAATACGTATTGGAAACCAGCTAAAATTTCCAAAAAGGGCTTGGGTCAGCGAAATGTCAGACTAATTCATGCATGCAATTCGCCTCGAAAAATTTAGGAAGGGCTTTCCGTAAAAAACAATATCACATTTCCCACTTGCTTCACTAGTGAAGATTCAGTGTATGATGCCAAGTTAATTGTCTTGGCCAATAAACACAAGAATTGTTCATCTATGATACAACCCTGTTCATATGTTCATCTGCACTTATCTCATAATACACACAGATGACAAGAATCGGATGGGGAGAGGGTGGGGGAAGGGGAGGTTTATGTTGGTCGGCACACACCCGCGCGTAGACCGCAGTCGGGAATGACGAGAACGAACACACATGTGACAACCAACCAATCAATGGGCCTTGACCGCATCGGAAATCGTCAATCCAACCGGCCGAGCAAGAACAATCCGATAGAATTGCCTGGCTGCGCACCAGAAGGACGTGAAGTTGCGAACAATTGATTGAATGCAAGGAATCCCAATGCGTGCAATCAAATAGCTGGAAATTTGCGGGAGGATACCACTACCAGCGTGGTCGAGCAAGGGGTTGATTTGGTTATACCATGATCCCATGCATCAAGGTGACATTGAAGTCGGCACTTCCTGTCAGTGTCAATCTTGGATTAAGCTCATAATTTTACTCTCTCCTTGCTCTGTTTTAACCGAAGTAGGCCTATATGTCCCCCCTATTTAATTGTAATTGATAGTGATTAAATAAAGGGTAATGTTCGTTAAAGAACATGTAAAGCATCCCGCCCGAATTATGGAACCCAAGCAGTTATAAGATGCCAACCAAAAAGAGTAAAGGTTTGTAGGATCTATAGTACGCACCCACCTACATCGCACGTTGGGGGTATCAATGGCAATGTTGTCAAAGGGAGATAGAAAAGGTGTTTGATGAGGTATGCGAATGGGCTGGTGACCAGCTAATTGAATGGCTCAAAGGACGACCTCACATGTAGTCTTGGCCACCTCTTATTGTTACACAAGATAAAATACTGACACAAACATCTGTCAGGCTTCTTCGTCGAGAAGGTATTTTTTGAGGCGCCTCATTAGGACATCTCGTGGGCGTATCGGCTCTGAATTCCGGTGATAGTGTGGACAACACCTTGGGTCTGTACAATGCAGTCATTACCTGACAGGTAAGGACACTTTTATAAAAGAAGGCGCCTTTATTGTTCTGATTAGGCCAGTTTAACTTCATCAAATAATACACAAATTACACGTTCACTTTCAGTTACAGACTAAGACTTATGTTTTTAGATTAGGCGAAAGTTTGTCCATGATGCTTTAGTCTTCTCGATTCAGAGTCAGTTAGGCCTACTTTTTGAAAAATCTTTGTTTTCGTTTCATATTTAAAAAGTGTAATTTTACCTTGAGGTTTCGGTGTGTTGTGCTGGACCTGAGACTTGAACTCAGTTCGAGAAATTCTGCCGTCCTTATCTTGATCATAGTTTGAGAAAATGATTTTGGATTCAATATCAGGCATGTTAGGGTTGGATTTCCGGTACTCATTGTGTGTTATATACCCATCTCCGTTTTGATCATTTAAAATGAACGCTTCCATTGGGTAAAGAGGAATATTTGGGTAGCTGAAGAAGAAAAAATAATACAGGTACACAATTAATGAAATATAAAGAGCAAGTTTTATCAAGAAAGAAAAACAATTCAAACTTGGAAAACAAATCGCTGCGTATTTCTCACGTCAGTCTAGTATGAATTATAAAGCTTATAGATATGGCATTAATAAAAATATAAAATTCATATAAAAAACATCAGTCATTTTAAATGGCGGACAACTCCCTGAACCTGGCCATTTTTCATAGCCGAGATTATGCCAATTAGTTTGCTGTGTATGATGATTGTTCAGTAATACGAACAACAGATTGAAAATCACTCAGGCAAAAGTTACCGTATTCCAATGACGAACAATAAATTCTTAAGTTTTTCAAATACCAAATCTGCAAAGAGATACTCTACAACATTTCTACGTTGTTTGTATTTTTGTTTTTAAAAAAATGTACCCTTGATTGAGGCTGCTCATAAAAAGTCCTTTGCAGGTTAATGTATTCTGACTGAGGTTTGGTAAACCATATGGTGATGAACAGTTATCTGAAAAAATGTTTTATTCGAACCCAGAAGAAAGTGATGATGAGACTAGTCACAAAAAAGCATTTCCGGTGCGTTCCTTTATTCCATTTGCTAACACTGACAGTCTATTGAACAACCCACCTGTCAATCAATGTCTCTATTGTTAACAAGTTTAAACCAACCCGCTGGGACACCTCTTTATGTAAGCACTCAATTCGATACAAAAATCGCATCGATTATTTGGGAGAAGATTACATGGGTAGGCATATAATTGTGTTGCATTCACAAGTAAGGTTGTCTTAATCTTCAATAACAAAATCAAACGTAAAATTATGGAGAGACTTTTTATTGAAGCACCGGGGCAATTTTGTTATAAGATTGTTCACGTATAAATAAATCTATAATTTATACTAGTGGAATGACAGAATTCAGAACTCCTATCTTATTGATAATCAGCCATATATAATGTGGATGGGCAATTAATTGTGATTTCGTCCACATATTTTTTTGTTTGGGTCGTGAAGTGTATTTTTATGGGTTCTTGTCATCATAATATTCCCATTGTTAACGTCCATCTCCAGTAAATGGACACGGATCGATTGAGTTTTTGAATAAGTACATCACAGAAATTGTAGGGTTTGGGCCAAGCACCATTAAAATAATAATCGTTTGACCACAATCTTCCTGATTGCAGGAAATCTGTCTGCTTTACTGCTGCCTGTTTACCTCAAGCATCGTGCATTTAGACCCAAATAGACTGACTTTTATGGAGGCCTCTCTACTTTTATGAATGGCGATCAGGGTCGATGCACTGTGCTTTCCGGAAATACTTAATTCTATAGCGCTATCGAGAACTTTAAATTTGCTAGCCTCTTCTGAAACTTACTCGTCACTGCTCTGGTAATCAGAAGAACTCGCTGAGTATTCCTCATCAGCCGGGAGCGACCTCACCAAGATAGGTACGAGGCAAACAAGACACGTGATCACACTGACATGCATCATGGGAACGATCTAAAACACAAACAAGCAATTAAATAACGAACTAAATCTTCACATGGTTCATTTATAACCTCAGTAATGACAATTAAGTGTAGCATTTTTTGTTTATTAGTTTTGTTCTCCGTTTCTGTTTGAACAGAACTCAAAGATGTAAACCACATCGTACAATGCATATTGGTTGAGCTCTCTGTATTCTTCATTTTGATAGAGATTTTTTATTTTTTGAGCGATAACTTGGAAAAAAATTGATTTTTAAAAATAATTTACACAGAGATTCACTTTGAATTACCAAGACCGTGTATTGTGTTACACATTGAGCTCCCACTTTAATAAGGCATAACAATCACATAAAACCTGCCTGACAGAGTGGGTTAACCAATCCAAAACTTGTCTGAGCAAAAGGAACACATCATACCAATTGCGTTTACAGATTTCAACAAATAATTACTTCTGTAACAACAGTCACTAGGCAACATTTTGTGAGTGAACTGCGACTGGGAGCCGAGGGGGAATTTGGACGACCCCACCCCAACCCCAAGGCCTGTCGGGAGCAGGCATGCCTACAAGTCAACGCGAAGAAAATCTCGATTTCCGTTCTGGGGCTCTCAATTACAATGTCCTGGGTGTTATGCCGGTTTCTGTGTGAACTGTTGGTACACTGTATTCTCAAAGATCATATCTCACCTTAACGTTTGAATTAAATAACTGACATAAAGACTAGGATGTGATGATGGGGTAAATATTGTGTTACAGTGAGGTATGTTTAGTTATAACGATTTTAATCTACCAATTAATTAAACCTAAAACATAAAATTATTCCAAGAAAGATTGGATGCGAACGATACTTGGCTAGCCTTTACAGCCAAGGAGCTTCGAGCCGATGTAGTCAAAACACATCATGATGTTTCTACGTTACCGTGAAATTACTTGACTTTACGTGACACGGGGTGAACAATCTAGGCCATATACCCAATTCACATTTTAAGTTAGACCAGGTGCTGGTTAGAAATATTGGATCAACCAAAATCAAGAAAAATGTAAAGGGAACAGTAAATTCACAACGAAAAAATTAATAAGTTATTACAGCCCAATGGCATATTTGTAAATCTATGATGAGGAAATATGACTGCCTACAAACATAGGCTTAAAGTAAAGGGAATTAGGGAAACACTAATTGCCGGCAAGGTGACATTATACGTCTGAACCACGAACATACTCTTTCAATGTTTATGTCATAAACATTGTTGACCAAAACAATAAACACAGCGTAATAAATCAGTAAACCTAGAAGTCATACACCCATTAAGTCTAACTTGTTTGAAGTTTGAAAGTCAAACAGTTTTCTACCACTACCAGGCTGTATTTATTTGGGTTGAAGATCATCCCAGAAGCACGTGTTTCTGCGTCTGACGTGCAGGTACACAAATCAGTGTGAATTAAAAAGCAATCACACGGTAAACGTGTTCTAAAAAAAAACTGCGTTGCTCAATCGAACAGTATATGAAGGTTATAATAATGGCCCCGAACATTTGGGCATGTGCGATGAAAAGATAAACAAGATGACAGCTAGGATGTGTCTTTACTTACATAAACGTGGTGATTTACAATCCCCTGATAACGAAATCGACCTTGAGTATATTGTAGAAACTACAATCCAATACACGTCATTCAAAGATGTACAACGTGAATTTGTAAATTGGCAAACGGCTAGCATCCGGTTCGTGTTGAAGTTTCCGAGATAATATTGTAGTATAGCTTGTCCGTTCCAGTCAATCCTTACAAGTCCGTGTTTTTCCTTCAATGTACTATTTTTCAACGCGGGAAATGACGAGTTTATATATAGTTCCCGGCAGCAGCCGACCGCTATTCACTGTGCATGGTAGTAAAGATTGTGTGTATGTGCCTTACACGAAGAGTTTGACGTGAAGTAAATAGCGGGTCACCGCTGCCCCGCCCATTCCTAGGACATGGGATGAATGGTATAAAAATGACAACACATAAATCGGCTAATAGAGATCTTTCGGCTGTGGTGATTGATTGACAATGCTGGAGTACGCGCATGCGCTGTTTCCCTCACGAGAGGGGCAATACTCACATCACAAGGCAAAACTACAGCACGTGTGTCACAATCCAATGCTCTCCAATAGCAAACCCCAAACGTGTAGCGATCTCTTACAATCCTTGATGGAACCCGTCAAGCGAAACGGACTCACTCGCCTTCAATTTTCTCACTGAATCCAGGATTTTTAGAATCTGAGAAAAACAACATGACAATGAAATTGTTGGATACGATTACTATGGATACATGTCAACAATAATTTGTCGATGGGATTGTGGTTGCTAAAATTAAAATTGTTTTCGGGGTTTACGCGTGGTTTGCTACATCATTGTTATTAATTTGATGAAACAATGTTTGACTTTTACTGAGTTTGCTGGAGCGATGAAACAATCTCCCCTGCTGTGAATTTAACCTCAATTTTGACTTTCTTACTTTCTAACACTGTAAACACACATAGGTTGCATTTAGTTGAAACAAAAATTGCGAATATCGTGGAGCGACTCACTAAAAAGTCCAATACCATGCCAATGAAAAAGTTTCATTAACTTAACCGGAGCGACAACAGAAAACCATTATATGTTTTTCGCTTAAAAACAGTAATTGAAATAAAGTGCAATGTCAACAATATTTTGTTTAAATGGCATTTTGCCAAATTTTGTTCAGCATGGTTGGAGGAGCGAATCCTACATCGCTATATGACAAAGACTGTTTACATCATTGTGTCAATGCTAGTCTTTTGAGCCTGTACCGAAAGGGGGCAGTTTCCACACATTAACGCCATACGGTGTTTTCAGATCTGACATGCACACAAGCCTTTTATATGCAAATAACAAACATATATTTTCGGGCCAATATATTATTGAGGTATAAATGACTACCGGCTGTTCGAGCACGTGATATACACTTAATGTCTCCCCAAAGCACATGGCGTGGAATGGAACTCTTTGTCAACACTTGAGAACTCTCCGTGTCAAATACAATAATAGTAAAATAATAATAATATAAAAATAACAACGGAACACAATGCCATCAACAGTCGGTTGTCAACAAGTCAACAAACTGTGGCACAATAACAGATCAAAGTTTGGTCAGCACACCTGCTCTTTACGGTTTGCACTATAAACGCAGAGGTTCTCCCATAACTGTAAATCTTGTACACAATCCGGATAAACAAAAAGGTATAAAAGAGGCCATTAAATTCCAATCCTTAAAATGCTAAATGTTAACGTGAGCGTAAACTGCATGATGAAGCAACAAAGCATGCGTCAATCTTTAATAACATTAACCACCTAGGCTTACTGAACTCGTTGATTGCATAGTAAATGGACGGCTTATAGGTGTGCTATAGTATAATTATGAGTAACTTCTTTCAAAGAAACCAGATTTACAGTACAACGAACTCTGATTGCGTCATTATTATTATGCTTACCTGTTTTACTTGGTAAATGACAGATTAGTCGAAATAGACTCACTTTAGAGGAATCATCATTGTAATACAATCAACACAACCTGTTTTGTCATGTCCTTCTGCATTATTAATGTTATATTTCATTCAGACTTTATTTCTGATATTACACCGTGTATGACGCGAGCGAGTGATCAGTTTAATGCGATTCGATCATCCTTGGTAATATTTGCACACCTGGGATACTTGAGATAGACGGGCATTCCACCTGAATCATTGATAACAAAATCTCCCGCCCTTTTTACCGGTGAGTTGGACGATAGTCACATTTACTTGGCAGACACATGTAGTGAGCTTAGGAATTGCCGGACTCGATCATCAGTCAATTTGAGTAAACACTTTATATAGGGTGCAAAAGGCCGCCCCATACACCTGCCTCTGCTCTATCGTTGAATTCATCTGCTGATTTGGGGATAATTTCTTTAAAGTATATAAAACCGTAAGTAAAACATCCATTAACGCAAACTGTTCGGTAAGAAACATCAACTATGTTAAGAAATAATTTTTTCAGAATTGGCTTCTGCCACTCAGTGACTATCTACAGGGAAATGGACGGAACGGAACTACCGCCATTGATCCTGTTTTGTTAATAATTCAATTTCCTCGTCGATGACAACAGTTCAGCATAATTAACTCGTTATGTAAAACTATTAATTAGTAGGAAACCGAACCTTTTAGTTTTTATGAGATATATCATGGGTACACCTTTAATATTACAACTTTTTAACGCAATTATTAGGCCACACGCTTTTGGCCCCGTGCCAAGTTTCAAGTATACATGTACGTGGACCATTAACGCCCGGATAACTGGGACTCGGAGCCGAAAGTCTAAACGTAGCCTACCCTCAATATTATGAAATTCGATATTAAGTCAAATCACATTTACTGTTGGAACTCAGGCATCCTCTTTTGAAAGACTCGATTATTTCCTGTGCATTGGGCGTACCAAACGGAACAAAAGCGTTTGTCCATGTAGTCCATTACTTCCGATGTAGGTCCCGAAGGATATAGCTGTTTGCTATTTGGGTGGCTTTTAGCCACGGTGGTTTGACCGTCTCGGTGGAGTCAGGCCGGTCCAATCATCTTGTTTGACGGGTTGATGTCCGGACAAAGACAAACTAACTGGTTTGTCACGAAAGAACACGTCCGCTTGGGTTAAACAACTTTGGAAAAGAACAATGCTGGGTAATGGTAAAGCCCAACTAGTGTTAAATGAGATCCCACGGAGCAGAAGAAGAAGACCTCTCTCAGTGACTGACACCAATCCTGAATCGCGTGTCCAACCCTGGTCCGTCGCCTCAACTATCAGCGAGCTAATATGCCATAAATTATAATTATGTAACATCAACCAAACTAGAGTCTTACTAAAGCATAGTTAAGGGCAATAAGATTGTTTCTAACAAGTTTCAAACGGAAGAGCTTTTGAAGACAACATTTATTTCTAAAGCGGCTAGAAAGTATTAGGTTTTTATTCCGATTTCACTGATGAGAACTCACCATTTATTAAAGAGATTCCAACAGGCACAGTAGCCTACTACACAAAAGCATAGATTAATAGATTAAAATAATGAGGAATTTAGAAGAAAA
The DNA here is from genome assembly GCA_032357145.1 of Evasterias troschelii. Lineage (NCBI taxonomy): Eukaryota > Metazoa > Echinodermata > Asteroidea > Forcipulatida > Asteriidae > Evasterias > Evasterias troschelii. The sequence goes on along the minus strand of JAUELU010000053.1, from coordinate 6,345,810 downwards.
AAATATACAATCAGTGGTGACTAGACTTTGTTTTGAAGGGGTGGGGCGGGGGGAAGCTTACTACCGAGTGAAATCACTTGCAAGAAGTTAATGTTAAACACATGCTTAGTGACATTAACTGCTTTGTAGTTGGTGTATTGAACCAAACTACTTGTGCATTTTTACAGTCTTGGTATGCTAAAACTAGATAAGTAAAAAATATGTTTTAAATGAGAAACCAAGCGAATCCAACAATGTAGTTGTTCTTCGATCTCATTGATGGTGGGCAAGAGTGGGAGGGGCTAGGCCCTCTGTTTAAAAGCCAAGTGAAAAGGGCATCTGCCAGCTATTCTATCACTCATGACAATGATTTAAGTATTAATAATTATACGTTCCTGGGCCCAGATTTGAACATAGTGTAATAATACTATAATTAGTAAGACTGCAACATAAACTTGATAACTTATAGGACGCAAATAACTCACGTCACAGCTGCCTTTATGTACGGCATAATCCTCTGTATCGGTCAGGGGTTCATCATGACATGGCGTGGTCCACAACTTAGCTTTACAGGGTCCTGTTGACGGTTATTTATTTATTTTTCGATCTGTCAGTATGTTGACAAAAAGATCAGAGTACAACCATTCTCACATTGTTAAAGAAAAATAATTATTCTCCAGAAGAGAACCGTTGTTTGAGCGCCACGTGTGTGGCGTGTGTTGAAAATCAGATAAGGTAGTACCGTTGCTTCTGTGCTATTTTCGACAATAATACTGTACACATAGGCGCCTACTCTGGGCAGCGTGCCATATCAAACTTCAATAATAGTTGTTTACAATTTCTGGTCTAAGATTTGATAGAAACAGCGTCCAGATGGATTGAGAATGGATATAAATAATTATAATGAAGTAAGATTAATGACTAGTCGGTTTTTGAGGAATAACTGAACAGGTCTATACGTTTGATTTCCTCAATGTTGTGACAGGATCAAGAGGGTTAATATAAAATCCCTCCAAGTACTGGCTGATGTACTCCGAAGCCGAGGTCAAACTGAAACAAGTGTTTTTACTATTCAATACCTTTAAGGGCTATAGGAATATAGGAGTGTTATAATCTCTATCCTGCTGAATAACCACAGGGGAAGCTGCCGCCTCAGTATGTTGCAAAACAGCAGTGACATTTTCATTTGGGGGAAAGCTGGAGAAAAGACACCATAATCAGAGGCCTTTTTGATGTATGGAATCATTCATTATTGTGCAATGTTTTTAGATCTCATTTGGAAGGGGGGGTTCAAGAGTAGGGCAAGGGTTCTGAGTGGTCCTGAGCTCCTGCCCCCTGTAACGTTTCTGACAGAAAAATTAAAGTATGTTTTTATGCATTGTATGTCAATGACCCATAAAGCTTGACCAATTTCGTGTCCTTGTCTATCTGGGCAGACGTACCATTCAATTTGGAAAGGGTTGGCTTACCACAACTAGCAATGGTCTTAAAACTCCGGTAAGTTAAATAAATAGCTTACTTAATGAAAAGGGACCCCTTTGTGGTGGTTTACCGCCAGAAACAACATATTGAGTAAACAAACAATTGCCTTTGGAAGGAACACCTCCAAAAGTGATAGAAGAAGAGTCAATTACATCAAGTTTTCTTCCATCATTTACCGCATGCCTTTACACATTGTGCTCTTGTTTTTAACATTCTTGACGTTTACAAAAACTCGTCTGTTGTCCCTATTCACGTATGTTCCAATCAAGCAACAATATTTATGCACCACTATCCTTCTGTCTGACCAAAAATAACAAACAATTGTGAGCTTAATTAACGGGGGCGACTTATTATTTGAGGACAATTTAACGCATGCCTTCATTCCATCCTGTTTGTTTGGTCTTGTTTTGCGGAGCCTACTGCTGGTGTTAAACTGTTAAAGATAATCAGACTGTGTTATGAAGCGTACATTGTTGTCAATTCCCGGCTTGTCATTTTAAAAAAATAAATAAGCGTGAAACTGTTTTCGTTGCTTTTGAAGAAACGACATGTATTTTCAAAGTAGTGTGTTCATGTTTCAGTCGTTAATGGTTGGTTGTCTTGTGGTCTGAAGTCTGATACTTTCCCTTCATAATGTTTATTTTGTGTACAGGAGATTATATCGTACCAAATGGGAGCTGGCACATTATTACCAAGTAATGTTTGGGTGGAAAACTTCAAGGTCTCGGCCTTGGGGAACACATGCGGCTTTAGTCTAGTAATAGACTTATAATGTTTTTATCAGAAATGTCCAATGTATTCTTTCGGCAAGGGAACGGTTCAAGTCAGGTGGGGTGAAATCAGTTCGATTCAGTCTGTCAAGCCTGGTCGTCATTATGTAGTCTATACTCCTCATTATTGGCTTTTTGTTGTTGCACAACAAGTTAAGACCAAAACGACAGTGACACCTACCCGATTTCTTTAAAAGAAAATACAAACAGTTTAAAGAAGTCCTTAGCGCATTTTTCGTTTAGGCCGAAACCCTACAAATGTTGGAGATGCATTTGTGAAGTGATTACGCCACGGGCATGCAGTGTGTCTTTGAGTTGGGCACCGTGCGGACACCGACCTTGTTTAGCCCTCCCCTGCGTATCTCTCATTCAAACACTGATTCTCTTGGGGCAAAGCTTTATCAAACAATTGAAGTATAAGACAATACAAAATATCGCCATGAATGCTCACTGAATCTAAGTGCTAATGAGATCATGCAATCGGCAATCGTGTTTACGGCGTGGTCGCATTCGAATACTAGCGATTATCGGACAATATATGGGGAAAGATCAGTCCGGATGTTACCTTTATCTGTCCGTGGTATCCAAGCCATGGACTTCGTAAACGTACTCTACCACTCTACACGCCCAAATAGGCTTATGCATGGCTCATCACACGGTCACAAAAACAGGCAAAAGTTGCAATTACGCTTTGGCTACACACTTCAATGGAATCGCTTTTCCGAAAATAAAATTTGAAAGGTGTTTGCGAACCTATTCTATGTTGGTCGTTGTAAGTATACACACACTACAATGGACTGATAACCAAGGAGTGCAATCGCATTTTATGACACGGCAATGTCTTGGTTTACTCATACAGAAGGCTTGCTTTAAAAAAAATCGCCCGTGCAAAGTTTACCGAGATATACTGTATCTTTAACTGCGATGTATAATATGTCTATATGAACATTTAAACTTATGTATTTTTAAAGCTCAACTCAAGGACTTAAGCAACTGGAGGATCCGATGCTTAAAACTTCACGGTAAAAGACACGTTCATGTTGACGCTTCAACCCAGACTTCAACAGACAAATTTACCTCTAACAGAGATGCGGCTGGTCTGTGTTCCAATCTAGGCTATATCCATTTTCTAACTAGATGCACTAAAGGTTTTTGCATACTGGAGGTCCAATTAATCATAATAATGTGGCTTTTAGTTACCGCATTCATTTATGCATGGAAGAAGCAGAATATCTTACTAACACTATTTCCAAGCGCTATACGGGTATCTGAAAAACTTGTCATTCAGATGGTTGAGATGCATGGCGATCTACCATGACAAACAAACTTCGCCTATTGTTAAAAAAGAAATGTTTAGATTTTAGTGTCTCTATCGCTGTCTTTAAATTAATTACACATTTTAGGCCTATCTTTCTTTAAAAGATCTGAGATCTGATTCATAAAACAAAAAACAGAAGACGATAACATATTCTTGGTATAGGAGGTAAGGGTTACTGTTCCTCAGCCTACCAATGGGTAACCATTCATCATCTACCACTGGGTAACTGTTCCTCAGCTTACCAATGGGTAACAACTCCTCAGCTTACCAATGGGTAACCATTCATCATCTACCACTGGGTAACTGTTCCTCAGCTTACCAATGGGTAACAACTCCTCAGCTTACCAATGGGTAACCATTCCTCAGCTTACCAATGGGTAACCATTCATCATCTACCACTGGGTAACCATTCCTCAGCTTACCAATGGGTAACTATTGCTCATCTACCAGCATAGGTAACCATCACTCATCTAACCAATAGGTTAACTGACAAGATAATAGCGAGGCAGATAGCATCGTCATCCCACGTCATAACCAGGCCCCGGTCCTCGTGTCATGCTTTGCGCTGCTCACTCACATTGTAATGCGTATCTGCACTTTTCCCCCACAAAATCATGGATATTCCTCAGCTTATCAATGGGTAACCATTCTTCAGCTTACCAAAAGGTAACCATTCTTCAGCTTACCAAAAGGTAACCATTCTTCAGCTTACCAAAAGGTAACTATTCTTCAGCTTACCAAAAGATAACAACTCCTCAGCTTACCAATGGGTCCTCAGCTTACCAATGGGTAACCATTCCTCAGCTGTCCAAAAGGTAACCATTCTTCAGCTTAACATAAGGTAACAATTCTTCAGCTTACCAAAAGGTAACAACTCCTCAGCTTACCAATGGGTAACCATTTCTCAGCTTACCAATGGGTAACCATTCATCATCTACCACTGGGTAACCATTGTTTAGCTTACCAAAAGGTAACAACTCCCCAGCTTACCGATGGGTAACCATTCCACAGCTTACCAATGGGTAACCATTCCTCAGCTTACCAATGGGTAACCATTCATCACTACCACTTAGTAACCATTCCTCAGCTTACCAAAAGGTAACAATTCTTCAGCTTACCAAAAGGTAACAATTACTCAGCCTACCGATGGGTAACCATTCCTCAGCTTACCAATAGGTAACCATTCCTCAGCTTATCAATGGGTAACCATTCATCAGCTTACCAATGGGTAACCATTCATCATCTACCACTTGTAACCATTCCTCAGCTTACCAATAGGTAACCATTCCTCAGCTTATCAATGAGTAACCATTCATTAGCTTATCAATTGGTAAGCATTCATCATCTCCTAATTATAACCATTCATCATCTACCACTTGGTAACCATTCCTCAGCTTACCAAAAGGTAACCAATCTTCAGCTTACCAAAAGGTAACAATTCCTCAGCCTACCAATGGGTAACCATTCCTCAGCTTACCAATGGGTAACCATACATCATCTACCACTGGGTAACCATTCCTCAGCTTACCAATGGGTAACAACTCCTCAGCTTACCAATGGGTAACCATT
>JAUELU010000053.1:6298229-6308412 GCA_032357145.1 Evasterias troschelii | reverse complement strand
GTAAGTTTTTATGCTAATAATGATTTTGAGTAATTACCAATAGTGTCCACTGCCTTTAAAGTCAATTTGTATATGATTCCAAGGCAGAGTTTACCTACATGTAGAACTTGGAATTCATATAAATACATACATGTTCAAATTTGCTGTCAAGTGTAAACTGAAAAATATGGGACAGATTTGCTTTTTCTTATTTAAACACGTTTACATTTAAATGAAATTTACAAAGGCCCAGACAACCCTCTGATTTCGATTTATTTTAGGTACATATGTAAATTATACAACCACAACCAACCAAAATGCTTTAACGTTCTTGTAATGTGGACTATATGGTGTTTTGTTTGTTCACCTGTTACAATGTTGCACTTAATGTGTGTGTGTGTTGTAGATCTTACTCACAGGTGTGTATTATTGATTATGTTTGTGCATGGATCAGTGCCTCAATAGCTCCATGGTGGCTATGCCCTGATATTTTTGCCAGCTTAGCTTGTACATGGATAGATCTCACACTCAACCACAATATGTGTTGTTTTATTGGAGAATAATTCTTGAAAATGATAGTATTGTTTTATTTATATGGAAGTAATTTTTGATACCATGTTACCCAGTATAATTTTCAATGATGTGTTTTAGAGCGCTTGTTTTTTATAATAATAAATTAACCAAAATTGATATAATGAAATTTACCAGATATATCATGATTGGGTGAATCTGTTCCGAGATTGCAATATAATTTTGACATTTATTATGATGGACTAATTTATTTTTTAGATGAATCATTGTAAAGAGACAAATTGATATTTGAGAAGAATATGTCATTGATCACTATCTGGTTTATTTTAACATGTAACTTGAAATAGCATTTTGTTAAATAAGGAAGTTACTGGACTTTTAACAAAAGAGAGAAGGATAGATTTCTTCTTCTCTGTATAAATATAAATCAGCTTGTAAAAAAACATTCACAAACTGCACACTGTCACTATTGGTATGCCATGCAGACCCACAGCAAAACACAAACTGTACAGGATGTGTGTACAGGACAAGTGGGCTTGGTACAGTATGCTTCAATGACTCCCCACCCACAGCAGGCAATCTCATTTCTCATCTCATTTTCATAAACATCAGACTGGAACTTGATGAGCAAAATAATTTGTATGCAATAGTGATGGATGGATGATCTACATGTTACATTTGATGGTCAAAGCATTGGTTTCGATAACATATTGTACTGTACAATAATGTACCTATTGCATGAAATGAGCACTGAGTTGTAATGGGGTTGAAAGTGTTATGTAATTTCACTATAAGCCACACCCACTCACACAAACCATAAGAGTTTATTAAAGAAAAACAGTGAATTAATGTCCAGTATAAGAGTGGATTGAAGCCCTAAAGTGCAATGGTTGGTTGCGTAGAGTCAGAGATCTCTATTTCTACCAGTCACTGGAAGCGGGTGTTTTGCAGCAATAATTATTAATAGTATTAATAATATCAATAATAATAGTGGCTTCTTATAGTGCTCATATCCGTCAATCGGTGAAGCTTAACTTAAGGCGTTTCAACAGTCAGTATTTTCCTTCAAGGTATATAGAGCTACATTATGAAGTATGACCTATTCCTTTACATAGCACTATGTAATGGTTTACAAGATGCTGTTGGGCAATATGCAGTCAATCAAACCAGGAATACTGGGGATGGGGCAAACCCCTTCGATAAGTGCACTGGGTTTTTTATGTGCTTTACACAACACACGCGACCAACAGCTTTACGTCTCATCCGAAAGATGCAGCAATAATGGTTGGGTGTCTTGCTTTAAGGACACAAGTGTCACGGCCAGGATTCGAACCCACACTCTGCTGAACAGAAACACCAGAGCTTGACTCCAGTGCTCTTATCCGCTCGGCCATGACACGCCACCCTACTGTTTTTGCCAAACATTTTGAATGTATCTTCTTCTTTTCTTTTTTTTTTATAAAGAAACTTTCTAGATTTAAGTTTAATATGCGGAGAACAGTGAAGTATTATTAATATTTTGCTACAGTTAACTGCCAGACATCTGAGACTCGAGATTCTCAAAATGATGGAGTGTACTGTTGCGGTATTTTAATAGTAGCATTATGGTTGATGAGATTTGTTGACATCTTTACCACTACTCCCCACCATGTTCACACACAGTGGCAGCCCCCCATAACCACAACATGCTTCACAGCACTGTACTTAATGGGATTATTTGATCAAGGCATTAGAACCTCCCAAATCCCATCAGAATTACAATACCACTTGTTCCTAATCCAGCAATAGCTTCCTGTTTGCCCAAAGATGGCCCCCTTTGGCCCATAGCATGGCCACCATTTATACCAACTGTGTGTATTGTTCCCAAGGTGTCTTGTGTTGAACACACTTAGGTCATGGGCGGCTTCACTGTAACAATACTCCTGTCAAGTCAAACAATGCTAGCCCACCTGTCAGAGAACAACAGGTACAGCTTCCCCTGTGGCTGAAGGTGACATTGATTGGCACAGTATCAAACCATGCTTACAGTATTACTTGGCTATTAATGCCATATGTCATAACATCACTTTGACATAACCTAGTATTGCAAGTAATACCAGTAATACTTGCGAGACAGAAGTACAGTGACCTTTACATCAATCCAACAGCAGTGGTCTGAGTAGTGTAGTAATGGGCATCGTATACATCTTGCTCGGTATGACACCAACTTCCATTCTAACCATTCTGACCATCTGAATGTCAGATGGCATGCCACTGTGCAGCATTTTCTGTCTTAGCAATCAGGTTATTTACATTCCCTGAGCAAGCTACAATCCTCAACTCTGATTGGAAATGTGCATGTGCTTCCTGCAACCCTTCTACCATGCTGCAACACGTTAACAGTTGTAAAATCAGGAACTATCAGCACAGGAGTCCCAAAGACAAAGACTATCTTTAAGTTTAACTTTATAAAGATAACATTCTGAAATTCATCTTGTTCTCATTATTTTGTTAAATTTTACTGTTGCATGTCGTGCAAACCTCTGAAGGTTTATTTAAAGGGTGTGTACAACGTTGGTATATGTCAAAGACCAGTATCCACACTTGATGTGACCCAAGATAGCCTATACATCAGAAAACAGACCCCATTATATGTTTTAACTGTTTTCAAACAATGGATTTTATCACCAGTGATAAAGACTACAGTGTAGATGTTTTACTCATTTCCTAAAAACTATAGTATTTCAAGCAAAACTATTTCAAGGGAATTTTTTGTTTAGGTAGAACTTAAGTTAGTTTTGATGACTACTGTGCTGGTAAATACTGATGGTTAAGTTCTTACATTTACAACTCACTGCATTTCAGTAAGTGTGTATGTTGTAAATGTGCACTGCATTCAATACTCAAGATGTAATATTGGATTTTGTAATGGGTTTTAAGAGTATACCCATTGTTGTTGACCAATCAAATAATGAGGATTTTAGCTCGCTAAAATGTTGTGAATCAAATCTCCTACTCTGCATGAAATCAATAGCTATGTACACTGTAACCAGAGTTTGGCTATGACTATGAGCTGATGGTGCAGTATTAGTACAGTATGTATAGTACAGTGAGAAGTAGACCCATAGAGCAAGAGACCCAGAATGCTAGTCTATAGTTGGAGTGGTTATCTGAGGATACATGAGGCGTGTAATAGCCTCTTGATGTTACCACAGATTCTAAGCAGACCACCCATCTCAAAGCAATCATTTCATCATTAAACAATGCTCTGCATATGCCTGGTCTTTCAACACCTTCAAACAATCTGGAGAAATTTTGTAGCGCTGACAAACAACTTTGAGAACTCAAACTCCCACGTTGATCAAACCACTATTCCACATGCTTGTGAGACTCAGTTCCTTTGAGATTTAAAACAAATTCTAGGAATAAGTGATTCACTCTAAGGTTTTAAGAAAGTGTAATCTGCCAGATGTTTTTTTAAGTATTTTATTTTTATGTGGTTTTTGTTGTGTGCTGGACTTTTGTTAGTTGTTGGTTAATTAACACTCTTTTCTTGCAGGATCAAGGATATGTTGTAATATAACTTTATATGCATGTGGCTTATTTTTAGCAACTTAATAGTACTAGTATGAGTTTTTCTTCTCAATTTCTGAAGACAGAAGTCACAAGGGAGGTGTTTTCAAATATTCTGAAGAACCTGTCCTTTCTCTATGGTGAAACAAAGAAGAAATAAAGTATTGATATTTGTCTTACATTTGTTCAGGTGTTGTACTACCAGTTCCGGCTATTTCTCAATCTGTACTTTCTGGTGATGGCTGTATCACAGTTTATTCCTTCATTGCGTATTGGCTACCTCTATACGTACTGGGCTCCTCTGGTAAGTTTAACAGATAAATGGCCACTATTAGGGTAGCATTATTTTACAATATAAATGAATAAATGGCATCAAAATCTCACCGCTTTCAAAATGCAGGCTTTTCAAATGTTAGCTGTGTAAGTTAAAACCAGCCATTTTCTAAGGGCATTAATTTTGTATGCATTTCAACATTTTGGTGTTTACCAATGTTAAGATAATTTCCTCTAAAAATAATTTCATAAGTTAAAGATTATCAAAACATGATGGATATAAAGACACACCCAAACACATATTTTTATGGATATGTATTACCTAAGGTGTACACATCTTTCCTGCTGGTCTAAATATTCTTATTCTAAACTAGATGGACATTTGTGATGCTAGTATACATGTTAAGTGCATGTCAGTCAACACTAGGTACTTATAGGCAGTTTCTAGCAGTCAATATAGAGGAAGACTAAGCAAACATCTAACACCTATTGATAGAAACAATATGGATCCAAAGTACTCCAATAAAATGACAAAGTAGTGCTAAGACACAGGAAGAGGTGACTAGAGAAAGAGAGAAGTTGTTGCATGTACTTCATATGTAAATAAAGACTTCATGTTCCCATGGACAGGTGTATGAATGGCTGTTTTAGCAGATGATTAATGTACCTGGAGAACAATAAATCAAGTGAAATATCTAGAGTAGATAGCTTCCTGTTGTGTTTCCATCTAGTCACCTTGACAATGTATCATTCTGTATTAAAGTGTACCAATCCATTGTCGGCTAGGAACAGCTGTGACTTTTGCCCCCATCAGCATGGGGGAAAAAACCAAGCAACTCTCAACTGAGTAATAATTTATAGTTTCACAAATTCTTGGCATTCCTCTTAGTCAGTTCTTTTGTTTTGTTTTGATATAATACAATAGTATTTCATTATTGCTGTGGGTTTATTGTTTGTAGTGTTAGATGTATTTATGTGCGCTGTTACTGACAGATATACAAGTCCCAATTATTATAAGATACAGAAAAAATGAAAACTGAATGCATACCTAGCAATTATATTGTAAATTATATGTTTTCCTTTAGCCTCCTGTGTATTTATTCTGGATTCTTGTCAAGCATACATGGGAATCAACATTTATCTCAATGTTTGTTGACCAGAGATCCAAACAAACTAAATGGATCCTTTAACTGGCTCTTGGATTTGTTAGAAGATAAAAGTGGCAGTATCACCAAAGATAAAGTGTACAATTCTTTTTGTGTTTTTTTACCAGCAATTTCTATAAGTTATGTTAACCCTTCATTTTAGATGAACCTTTTTCACCCTACATCGTTGATTTAGAATCTGTAGCAAAAATCAATGAGGATTGTAATGGAGTAGGAGGTTTCTGGTGAAATAAAACTCTCTATTTCAATGCTAGGGGTTAAGAGGGAGTAATCTTTTAATCCTTCATGTCTAAGTACATCTCTGACAAATCCCCAGTTAATCTGTGGCACACACACCAACAGAAAACCACAAAACAGAAAAAGGGACAGATATTTATATCTTCTTTCTTTTCTAGATTTTGGACAGAGGTTTTGGTGGAAATGTGGTTAAGGTCAATGATGAATAGAAGGACAACAAAAGTTAGACGAGGAAAGCTGTCAAATCTCTGCAGTTCCTCAATTCCTATAAAACACCTGTCACTACAATGTTATTGTAGTTTCTCTGGAGAATTCGGAAAGGAAACCTCAATCCCTTTTGTTTGGTTTGCATATGACTTGCTTGAACTTGACGTGGTCAAGTTCAAGGTTAAAGGAAAAACAAATTCCACACATTTTTTCATGCTTCACTTTTCCTGTTTTGGGGCTTCTGGAACTTTGGTTTGATTTTAGCACCTTATTTATCAACATACTATATGGTGACTGAGCAGGCCCTCTATAGGCAGAAAAGGGTAAGGTTTGTACCCAAAACAGTGAATATCAACTTCAGATGACCAATGGTTAACTTTTTGTTCAAAAACAAAAAGGCATTGCTGATTAAACCATCAGATTTAGAACACTTTTTCTAATAATAAATGTGGATTGTTTCTAATACCATTCCTTTGATGTACATTTCTTTGCAGGGTTTTGTTATTTTTGTGACAATGTGTAGAGAAGCCCTTGATGACTTGAGACGTTTCCGTAGAGATTATGAGGTCAATGGCCAGCAGTTCTTAAAACTAACAAGGGCTGGGCTAGTCAAGGTACCCAGTTCTGACATTCAGGTATCGGACCTGATAGTTGTTGAGAAGGTATGTATTGTCTCATTCGAAAGGGATTCCTGCGTGTCTTTTCATGTTTAATTTGTTGTTTTATTTATTTATATATATATTTTTTTTTAATCGGAAGGGAAGTATTTTTGTCCTGTAGTAGTGACAATTAGATGCACTTGGTATGTGTAGCCTGTGATGCTCAAAACGTTAAGAAATAGCTCATTTATGTACAAGGTTTGGACATCATTTGTTATAACTTGGATCATAAAAGTAAAAGCCTCTATTTAGAGCTGAAGTTGCCGAAGGTAACTGGGTATTACCCGGTATACCATGGTTTTGCTTAAAATAATATTTTATCATTGGTTGGGACCTCTGCTAAAAGTTAGATATTGGTCACGTTTCATGAGTTACCAAAATCATCAAACTGTTCCAACCAGATCAAACACACACACACACAAGTGTGTATATGCCTGCAATCGTGGACCTCCTATTGCTTTCTTTTGTTTTATTGTTATTTATACTCTTTTTTGCAACAGCTCCCATTGGTTTTGTACACGTTTTCCAACCGTGGACCTTTCCTGAACCGTGGACCTATTGTCCTCTTTTGCTATAGGTCCCCGGTTTGAATGTGTATACCTACTCACACAAACATACTATCATTGCTTTCGTGAATATGATGGCAACAAACTTGGATGCAAGCTCTAAATATTACAAACGTTCTAGAAACATTTTACTACCAAGCTGCTCAAATACTTTTCAAACTGAATATTATAAATTGACTTCACCATATACTTTTCTTAGAGTTTAATATTGAAATGAATTTAGAAATGGAGAGCCCAAATTTGGAGCATCAGTAAATTACATTACATTTGAAGTGATCTGATGTATGGCACTAGGTGATTGACCTTATGGTCAATGAACTATCATTGTGTCAGTATGGAAGCTGCTGACCAATCAAGGGGATTTAGTGGGCATTTCTCCCACACACTGCTAGTTATGTTAAGCTTATTGTCATCTGGACATTTTCAAAAGGAGCATAATACAGGCAAAGAAGCAATTTCACAAATCAGTGCTCGCCACAACAGCTCAAGAATGTCAATGAGTATGGATGGGCTAGAAACCAATGGGCTTTAATTAGGTCTGTCCTAAAGCAGATAAATCCACACAAGTTTCTGTGAATTGAACATTGACAGATGAAATTCTATCATTAGTACAATTCATCTAGAGGAAGTAGATTCATTATAAAAAATCAATAATCATTCACTCTCGGCTAAGTTGCAACCAACCAGGTGATTAGTTTGTTTGTTGCATTGATTGCTTTTACTTAGACACCTGCAAAATAATTTCAAATATTTCAGTTATGATTCTAGAAGATGAGTAAGTTTGTAGCTAGCAAGTGTTTTGATTTGGAAATAAGTGTTTTTCGTTTGTGATACCTTTGTACAGTGTATGGCAATAAGGTAGATGGTTTGTGCTTGGAATATTAATGTATTTATTTTAGTAATTAAAACACTTACCATTATGCTGCCCTCACTTTGTCATCTTGAGATAAAATAAATATGGAGACAAATGTCTCCAGTATAAATGTATTACTATATGTGGGGTTGCCTTGCAATCCAATTAGTACTGCTGGAATATACATCAGGGATGCTAATGGAACTCAACAATAGATCAATTATTTCTTTACCCTTCTAATAATTGACTTTTGTAAACATCAAACACCCAAGGCTCTTCCTTGAATATCAAAAGTATAAACACAGGTGTAGGTGTCCTGTTTAAACTTTACAGAGGCTTTATCCTAGCATTGGACTGGGACATTCCATTCTCTTACCAGATGTTGACCAATCAAATAAGAGCTATTCTTCACCTGTCACATTCTTGGCATAATCTTCTATTCTTCTTCACATTTGGCCCCACACAAAGACGAGTGTTTGTTGTTTAGTTTGGAGGATAATGTTTACCACCTGCAAACAACAACAGGTTTTCTCTACTGGTGGCAGTGCTAAGGTCATTGGCTGTCTTCTTCAGGGAAGGTTTTAGTCCTGGGTAACTTGTGGGCAACCCACAACATATCAATCAAACGGAGCTGTTCAATCACTATTAAACAGAATTTCTCACACTTTGTTTTATTTAATATGTAAATCAAATAAACCCTTTATATTTTTTTTAAAATTAAGATACCAAAGAAAAAGAAAAAACTAACATTGCTGGTCCTGGTGTTAAAACTCTAGGTGGCAGCAAGCGACTTGTACTAGTGTATCAAAATGACCACAGCTGCCACAAAAGGACGCAAGATTTGAACTGTTACCATTCAACCACAAGGTCATAGTAAAGGTCATTTCATGTCCTGAATTGACATTTATCAGTGTTGCTAACATTTACAAACTATCTACACTTCTAAAACAAAACACAATTTGTGTTTCGCATGTTTTTTTTCCTTAAAAGAAATGATCTCCAAATTGTAGTTGCTTCTCAATATAGAATTAACTTTAAAAATGTACAATTTGAAGAACAAAAAATTGTTTGAGCATTGTATGTAGTTGTTCTGAATATTCAGGGAACATACACTAAATTCAGGTTCTTACAAGTACATAGGCCTACATTATTTAAACCAATCAGGCAACACAAAAACAAACACTTTAAGCATTTCACTGAAAAGGTACTTATGTTTTCAAAAAAATATTGCTTAAAGGTTATACTTTGGCAGTTGTTTGTACATCACAATGCTTATAAGATCCTATTTATACACTAGTTCCCAGACTAACGGTACCTATTTCATGCTCAGCTCTCCCTTACCCTGCTTTTTGCCTCAGTTCCCCCAAAACATTTTCTCACTCACTGTAGCCTTTCTCACATTTTAATGGAAGTACCCATTTTTCAGGGAAAGTTTTCTTGCCTAAAACAAATAATTATAAGTATTTCTTATTTGTTTCAATCTTGTATTTGTATTGTGTTCTTCATGTTAGGACCAACGTGTACCAGCAGACATGGTGTTCTTGAGGACTACAGAGAAGAATGGTAACTTATGCCTAGATCATTCATTACCTTCAGCTGTTCAGACACATTTCTGTTAATTTTACATTAGTGTGTTTAAATAATGAATGTTGTAGATGCACATAGGAGGGTTTTTCAGGAGAGATTTGCACGTATGCACATAATGGTTACTTCTATGAAAATTATAAAAGAGTTTCTTACTAAGAGTAAACTGAAAGCCGCTTCCTGAGTTATATCGTAAACTTGGGTGTGGTCCCTGGCTATACGGAAGTTATAAGATGAATGACTTCTGACTGGCACCCTAAACAAAGGTTGAACACAGGTTCAAGTCTTGCTCTAGTCTATTGTTCTATGTTCAACCCAAAGCTATTACCATTTAACCAGTCAGGTTCCCTTGTGGTTTGTTACTTGACATTATAAAGCAACACATGTTGACGCATGGGCGGTGTGTGGGGGTGTCTACCTGTTGAAAAAGAGGACTTTAACAAAAGGGACCTGGTTGTTTTGACAGAGCAAAGACATCCTTTTTTTACCTTTGTGTTCAATCCAAGGGATTGATGCTAAGAAAATGAAGTCCATACAATGGGAGAACAGAGATAAGTCCTGGATAAACAGGGTGGA
>JAUELU010000053.1:6109165-6120364 GCA_032357145.1 Evasterias troschelii | reverse complement strand
AAATTCTATAAGTGTTCTCTAGCCACTGGGTTTTATTTTGAACTTGTGTAGCTACAACAGAATCTAATATGATGACATAGGAACCACAGCTAGAGAGGATTATCAGAGCAAACTGCATGAGAGTGTGAATGACAGGTAGTGAGCTGGGAAGCAGAGAGCTTGCTAGCCACAGGCCAGCTTGAACCAATCACACTGAGTGGCCCCCATGCAGTGGATATAGATTTATCACCTCTGATTATTGCATAGGACAGCTGTTCTGCCATACTCCACACACACATATCCAGCAGTATGTCATGTCACTGTATTATGAACCCTTAACTCGTCTAGTATAATGCATGGCACAGCTAGTCCTGGCTCACTCTGTACATGTGTTGCCACAGTGTGTCATGTGTCAGCAGTGCAGACTGCATTCCTCTGCATATGGAACATTACTGAAACCCCTCCATGTGTGCTCTGATGTTGCATTTCTAAACCTGCTGGCCAGTGATTCTCCAGTGAAGTTCATATTCAGACAGTGCTGAAGAAGCAACAACCATTGGACTGATGTTCAGACTCTGTGATGCGAATTTCTGCCACATTTACTTCACCGGAATTAAGCTGTGTGGATTAGATGCTGTTACTTGTGGGTTGTCTTAAGCATTCTGAGATGATAAACATCTGCATTGCGGAGTCTGTCATGATCAATTGCACATGTATGGGACTGCCTTGTGGATACTTCAGCTAACTCTTCGCTAATATTGGAATATGTACCACTACCACTGATACACTGACTAATTTCTGAATGCAAGACAGTTTGTGTTGAATTGAAATCCAAACCACTTGATTGCAGCAACATCTAAGTAGGTTTTGAGGACTTGTATGTTTTTGTTTCACACCCGTCTGGAATTTGTGGATATTGACATTACTGGAATCAGCACCCATGCATGACAAACTGATTCACTTGGAGGCAATGAAGAAGAACACCAGCCCAAGTGGTGTCAACAGTGTCAGCCCCAATGGGGTGAAAATTAAAACAGAGTGTGACAGGAGCCCCAAGTCAACACCACCGCTACACGGTGGTAACGTAGGTGCTGCTGTTGACACAGATATTGCCGAGCAGAAGCCAATATCACTGTCTAAATTGATGCATGCACGGGCTCAACGCAGTGACTATTACCAAGGTACAGGTGTATTCAGCTTTGAACTTCATCACCGACCAAGTAAGGTTTAGGAACCCCCATCCTTGTCTGTGTGTGTTGGTTAGGCAGAGCTTTGAAAAAAAGAAAAACATGAATTTATCTTTTTCTTAGATCTGCCTAAGCCTGTGAACTGTTTGTAGTTCTTCATTTTTGTTTGTATTGTTTGTTTATAATGTAGGAAAGGATTAACACCAGTTACCAGTGGCTGAGCATTTATGAAAAGAGGGTTTCTTGTGTATTGTGAGCACAGTACCTACCTTCCTACCAACCTAAAGAGAAATATAAAAAAGATCAAAAACCATAGCTAATGAACTGATATAGGAAATTTAAAACAAATGTTACAGAAGAAGCAGAAGAGTTTCAGCTAGCTGTCATGTCATATTTGTTTTATTCTTAAGGAAGACATTTGATATGTTGGCAGGCTTAAGTTACCAAATTTAGTGTCTATCATTTTAACTGGGAGTTCCTTAAAATTTAGTCAACTTTAGTTGTCAATTGGGAAACTAATGTCAAGTCTTCTTAAGTTAAGAGCATTTTATAATCAACAATTTATTTATATCAAATACTTTGAGAAATTCAAGTTCAAGTCCATGAAAATTACTCTACGTTCCAGCCCAAAATGTCCTTCTCTACTCATGCCTGGGTCTTTCAGCTTCAATTTAAATCTCTCCTCCATCCAGCCTCTCTTTTACGTCATGACCCATTCATTCCAAGACAAGACCAATGCAAAACTGCAAATATCATTCAGAGAGCATTTCTTGTACTCCTTTGGGGTTGGGGATAGGGGTGGAGGGGGTTCTCTCAATTCAAAGCACATAGATGACTTTCTATAGCCACCACATAACCAACTGTCTCATTCCTCTAAAAGCCTTTCACTATCTAAAACATACTTTGGGGTCAAATTGTTATTAGAAAAGCAGATGTTTTTTCACAGTCATTAAAATATCGCCGTCTGTTTTCCAAAATTGTTCTTACAAAATATAGGAACGAGTTAAGTTCATCTTAATATGATACCGCTGTATATCATTATCATGCTACTGCAAAACTTACACAATGTGGTCAATGAAAGATGTTTTGCGCTTATTATGAAAGCTTGGTTTGCTTAAAATGTGTAGATGCATTTCAGGCCATATATTACTATGTAAAACACGGCTTTAAAATGACCAGCCCTTACACCTGTCAGCATGGAAAATATGATTAGTTTGTACACATCAGTCATAATGATGCATGTAAAAATTTGCATATTGCACTGGGCTGAACCTGCATTAATTGCAGCCCATCTGGTAAGGTAAAACATCCATCTGGACTGCTAAACCTTGTTATTGATTGTTATATTTGAATGTCGGTCTCATTGCTTGTTATTGTTCTGTTTTTTTAGTTTTTGGTCGGTGAGCAAACCATATGTTGTTCTGCTTACATGTTTTGTTCACATGCAAATAATGACATGCATGCGTTGAGCTGTGTAGGCAAGCGGATTTCTTCATGATGCTTGACATTTTCTTTCTGAGGGTGTGTGTAGTTCAATTGTGTATGTAGTAGGCGTAGCATAGGCTAGGCAGGTTGCAAGTGTCAGATGTTCATCAGTTCAGATATAAAAAGATCTAGAGCTTTTTCCTACTGTGCTTACAGAGGTATACATTTACAGTGAAATGTTTGTAATGCATGTTTAAGTATCAAGCCATACACTGCATTTGTTTTGTAAAGACAACAAGTTCAGTGTTTATCTATGGTCATATTTGCCCTTTCAGTTTTTACTGATGTCATGTTTTCTTCTACCAGAGCATGGTGTAGGCTGGATTGCTAAATTAAGTAATAATTGTGGCGTTTTATATAGCCTCATAATCGTCTTTTAGTGATTCTCGTGGCACTTCAACATTCAGTATTTTACCTGCAAGGTATGTAGAGAACTCTGTTTTTGAAGTATGAGACCTATTCCTTTACATAGCACCATGTAATCATGGTTTACAAGGTGCTGTAACTTAAGTAACTCAAGCTTATTGCAAGGTATTTCTTAGGGCTTTTAAATAACATACAACAAACTTGGGAGTCGGTCTTCTTTTTTTTGTTTTTTTTTTTCATTTTTAATCATGGAGCTATATAGCTCCATGGTTTAATCATTACAAGAACTTGGAAGTGAGATTTTCTAAGACCTCTATCCAACACATGTAGCTGCCGTTTTGGGGTATGTCAATGCACTGCATTTTGTTAAACTGCACCTAAAGATAACGCAGCATAGCATGGAATTTGGACAAATAACGAAGGAGTGGGTGGTAATGTCATCTGTAAGGGGTTTTTTAATGCCTGTGTATTCCATCTGGATTATTCCAATGTGTTCTAACAAACGCATCTCAGATCCAGATGACTAGAAGTAGAGCATGAGGAAAGCCGGGTGCAGTTTATCAGGCACAAGCAGTCTTTGCGGACACCATCTTATAGCCCCAACATGAAATAAATGAACATGGCCTGTGAAGTTATTACTGTGTTTCTCATAACAGGTGCAGTGAGTTTGCAGGAAACATGACTAGGGTTGACGGGCCGTGATGTCCCAGTGATCCATGAACATAAAGCCATAGCTAGCTTCATTATTTTCCAACCCTATTACTACACCCTTAAAGGGTCTCTAACACCATTCTAATTGTTTACAATCATGGGGGGTAGAAATGTCTTAGCTCTATAAGTTGTGCATCATTTTTAAGAATTTGTGTAAAATGTACTGAAATGAATCTGTTACTGTACTGGTTTTGTTACATTTAGTATTTTGGAAAATATGTACAGACTTGACACACAAAAACTTGCTTTCTAAAAAATCTTATTTTCAACTAAGGAGTTTAACTTAATTTTGTTGATTTAAAAGACTAGTTCTGTACAAATTGCCTACAGATTTACATCAACATTGGTCAAACAAAACTACAATTTTCATACATTTAAGAGAACTTTTCTGCTGTAAAATCATCTTTAGTGTCTCCATGTTTAATGTGTATCAGTTCTCCTAAACCATGTTTCTTTTATTGGTAGTTCTGATTTCTTCTGATTTCTTTGCTTTGCCAAAATGTAGTTGGCAATACAAATCTATTGACTAGAACTTAGAAGCCTACAGCAGCTTTCGATAGTTAAAAGTATTTTGAGAAAATTTCACTTAAACGTTTTGTGGTTATTTGTAAAAAATATATCAGTTTTTATGCCCCCAAATTTGAATCTGAGATTAGAAACACTTCTCAGATTGAATATTCCTAATAGGGATTATTCTTCCTGCACACAACCACCCTTTTTCACAGGTTAGTTTTTTTTGTATGCATGTTTGTATCTACATTATTAAAACAGAATTAAAACATTGAAACGGTTCCAAAAACAAAAGGTATACTTTGCCTTTAAACTAATTTTATGGTAGCAGCTCACGTATTATGTTAAGTTGTGAAGTGGACAACAGCTAAAAACATTTTTATTGCTTGTGGTTGGCATGACAACTTCCCCCATGGTGTGACAATCACTGTATATGGCAGGACTGAACAAAAAGCTTAGGCCTAAGTGTCTTCCAGGTATTAAACTTTAATAAACAAAATCTACATCTGTTGGTACATCTGTTCAGCATTAAACGTATAAATCAAAGAGCAAGGAATCATTTCAAAGCTGTAATTTCTTGTATTGAAAAATTTATTCTTGACATCACAAAGGTCATTGAACAGTGTTTTACATGTGATGTCCGCTCCCTTAGCAAGGACAGTGTTATAGGACCAGATGGTGGACATGTTAGCTTCACCTTGTAACCAAGGTGTTTAGTATGTCCACAGTGTTCAGTAATTGACTCTGGGATGCTGATTTTATGATTCACATGTCACAAACAGCCACAAACCATACCCAAGTTCCTGTTTTTATTAAAACATCTGGCGGGGTTGCTCTGCTGTACTAGATTCAAAGTTGTTTCTTGCCAAATTAAGAGATGAATCATGGCGCTCTTTACATCTGTCTCTGCTACTGTTGTGATGGTCCAACCCTTCTGTAACCCCCCATGTAGGCACCAGCAGTCACAGGCATTTCAAAGAGAAGTCAGAGTGACTGGTTGGTTTGGCGACATTTTGCAGCCTAATTGGTTAAGTGTGAGCTTTGATGGCAGCTCCCAGTCTGTGTCCTGCACCTGGTTCCTTTACTGTCACTACTTATATCCTGAGCTGGCATTGTGCACATGTGTCATCATCTCTCTCTGCCTCTGTTGTTTCCGAACCTTTCTTTGCTTGAAATGGCTGTCCTAATTTGCTTGTTCCATGCCAGGGTATTAAGAGTTCTATAGGCGTGTCTGTAAGGTGCCATGTTTAAATTTAGCAGCACCTGGCAGCTTGAAGAAATGTACACATGGTGGCGTTAATGAACATTGAGCCTGTCAAAATTGCAAAGTGGATATCTTGTTGGCTCTAATTTTTTTCTTATTTCTTCATATAATTCAAATTTGGGAAAACAATTATGGTGGTTAGGTGCTTAGGTGCTTGTGGGTTTTAATGTTGAACTAGAAATAGAAAGTGAATGGTATATTTATATTACCGTGCATATTATTTTCTTTAAGATGACACTACAAACCACAGATAAATCTATTCAGACAGTCAGTACTCCAACATTACTCTGAAATTGTTAAATAGTTGATGTCATACCAATAATTAAAATCTCCTTTAAAATCAAACAAATTCTTATTGGCAATCTGCCTAAAGAAGCATGAACTGATTTGTGTGATGTGATGATGTAATTGACATTTTTGTAGGTCATTGTTTTATGGCACAAGCTGAATCCCAGGTGTATGTTCTTGGAATGAGGCAACATGGACCACCACATGTGGCTTGAATTTAGTAGTTCTAGTTCTCATAAGCCTTTCCTGATATGTAAGTTTGTGGTATTGCAATGATACATGGTTTAAATTAGTAAGGGGAGATGGTTGGGGGGGGGGGGGTTGCAGAAATAAGTGGGGGTTTGAATCTGCAGAGTGGATACTCATGTTGATTGAGAGAGGGTGCAACAAGCCCATACAGTCAGTCTGTAATTGATTAGGGTTTCCTGCTCAATGGGTGGCCATATGATCTGCCCAGATTCACTCATTTCTGAGTGATGTGACTTGAGTTCACCAAGATTTCACACAGCTACCAGGGTTTGACTTTTTCGGTGACTAGCCAGCAGACCAGTTAGCTTGTGGTTTCACTAGTCCATCAGCTTCCTAGTCCATTACTATTTCATATTTATATGAAGTATGGATGCTTTTCAACACTAGACCAGCCAGCTGTTTTTTCTGGTGTTTTTACTAGCATTTTGGGCAGCGGGCCACTAGAGAGAATGCGGACCTCTTGGCAATTTTCATCAGTGTTAAAAACTTAATTTAACAACAGGCCTTAGTTTTGAAAAGTGAAATTTTGGAAACAAGAAGAAATAAACAAAAATTCAGAAAACTTTTAGGAACACACTCTGAATGAAATGATTTGAGATGCAATTCCTACAAACCAACAAAGGTACAAATGCAACACAGTGAGCTTGAACTGAACATGATGCAATGTGGACGCATGGAGAATGATCAGAACATGGAGGTAGGAATGATCAGAAGTACTGTATTATAAATAGAAACCAGAGATGTGAGCATCTTGATGCTATCTAACTGGATGGAGCCAGCATCTCTGGTCCCAATATCAACCAGATGGCATTCCTCAAGGTTGAAGAAATGCCTACTGATGTTCAACAGTCATGACAAAAATGTCAAGTGGAACAGCAGTCCTACCAGCTCATGCCATAGATATGATGCTATAGGGCCAGCCAGGTAGGCCTTCAGCCAAACCATAATGGCAAACTTTTACATAAATGCTTTTCCACTCAACTCATTCAGAATGACAGGGGAGTCATGTGCTAAAACAATCTGAGAGAAGTTTTTGCTTATAATGTCATGGTGTCTTTAACTGAGCGGAAATAGTGGAATGCTTATTGTATAAACCATTTTAATGTGGAAATGGAACGATCTCTTGGGTCTATGATTATAATTCATGGTTTACTTAAATGTGAGAAAATAATCCTATTAAAAATACCACCCAAAGCTATTTTTTACAAATTAATCTGTAAATTGCAAGCACTTTGAGGCCTTGCATTAGGCGCCCTATAAATGCATTATTGTTATTATTACTTAGAACATTATAAACATCACGTACTTAACGTATCAAAAAGTCCATTGACAAATAACCAAAATATATAAAAAGCTAAGCTATGGCTGTAATGGAGTAGGGATGTGGGAGCTGGGAGGATTTATTTACTTGGGAAGCATTATCATATATTAATTATAAAATGGCAGTGAATGTAGAAGTGGTTAAGATCTGTCCGTATATTTGAGTCCCTTGATAATGATAAGGTTATTTTGTCAAGGAAGTCCTACCACACATGGTTTGTGATAGTTCTTGGAATCCAGAGAGCTCATGTAATCATGATTCCAGACACAATGTTGGGTTCTCACTGTAATGTGCTTCACCAGCAACCATCTAAACTTTATAAATTTACTGTTATGTCATTTGTATGTAGTTATGAATGTCATATCCAGAGCTTATGTAGTCATATGATTCCAGACACAATGTTGGGTTCCCACTTAATAATAAATAATAATAACTGTATTTATAAAGCGCCAAATTGCCAAAGGATACAAGGCGCTGAGAAAAAGGAAAACAAGACAGTACAAGGACGCTGTCGACCAGCTACAGACTAGTGGAAAAGATGGGTCTTGAGAGCCCGTTTGAAGGCTGGGACACTGTTGGAGTTCCTGGTTTGGATAGGAACTCGATAGGAACTCCACTTTTCACTGTAATCACTGTAATGTGCTTCATTGGCAACCATCCAACTTTACAAATTTACTGTTATGTAGTTATGAATGTCATATCCACAGAGCTCATGTAAGCAGATGATTCCTGACACGATGTTGGTTTCGCACTTCTCACTGAAATGCGCTTCATCAGTAACCATCCAAACTTTACAAATTTACTGTTATCTAGTTCTGAATGTCACCATAGGAATGTCCTGAGCATCCCAGAATGATATGCCAACACCAATTACTCCAGTGCCTGTTTTGCTCATTACTTCACCTGTCTCTGTTATCCATCACTGTCTTAGAGAGGGTGATAATGATGAATGCTTCTTATTGAGAAGACTCAAGAATGCAGGGCCATGGTTATCTCATGATACTCTTGTTTCTTCTTCAATGGTCTGCAAGGAGGGTCACTAGGGAGTGTGTTCCTGAGATGTGTTTCAACTCAACCCTTTGCCCCATATTCAACCATGGGCCATGGGATGTACAAGACTGATCATTATATTTACTTGACAATTTATGTGGTGAACAAAATCTTATGAACAAAATCATAATACTTAAATTTATATTGCTAAAGGAGCTGCAATAAGCAACTAGCAAACTAATTGTTTAATTGTCTGACAATTTATGTTTTATTTAATCCAGGCATGTGGACCATTGTGAAGTTCATTCTTGTACTGTGCCAGTGCTCTGGAATGTGCCAGTGCTCTGGAATTTATCATCTCTCCCAACCCTAACGGCATGACAGGCATGATATTTTTCATACTTCAGTCTGTTTGTGATTTACCCAATAATGTTGTTCTACCTGTTTTCAAGGGCCAAATTCCATGCCCGCATGAAGATTATTATTAGGCCTTATACCGTTTTACCCTTTCCGCAAAGGTTTTATTATTCTATAAGATCAGAAAGAAAAAAGTTCCCAAACCATCTAGATGTGATTTAAAGGGTCTCTATACTTCTGGTAAAACACAAAACAGAAAATCTCACAGATTGACATTAAACAAGCTTCCCTTGAAATATTACTGGCTGAGGTGCTGTAGATTTTTAGAAATGAGTAAAACAATTAGTTTTGATCTTATGAGTCGAAAACTTGATGTTTGAAAACAGTGAAAACACTTATGGTTTTCCCCCACTTTTTTCTGGTGATTGCAATGACCGATTGAGCTTAAACTTTCACAGGTTTGTTGTTTCATGTTTATGTTGGCATACACCAAGTGAGGATACAGGTCTTTGACATTTACCAAAAGTATAAACTCCCTTTAAGGAAGATTGTTTAAGTTTTATTTGGTTCTTGATTCATGATGACAATGAAGGGATGCAAGTAACGCAAACTGCTTTTTTGACAAAGAAGGACTACATTTGATGCAAACTGATTACCATAATTTTTTATTGCTTAAATTGTATTGGAAAAACCTTACCATGATGCTGGAAATAAAGCTCATTTCCCTCATTGAAAGACTTAGCTAAGTTAATTTATTGTTTACTTTTAACTTCATTAGTAAAACCTCCTTTGAAAACAAACATATTTGTGATGAATTAAATGGCAACTTCTACTTCCCCCACACCTCATAGCTTAAAAGTTCAAAGAAAATGTCAACCATTTTGAAGGACCTCACTTAAGTGCATCCTACATGAAAATGGTTTGAATCTTGTGAGAGGATGTGAAGTCATCAGGTACTGTATAGCTTTAAATCCTATTCAAATGCCAGGCGACGCCCTGTGTGACTATATCCAGATGTGCCATTTTTAAACCAGTGGTATTATTGGTCATTGAATCACAATCTTCTTAACACAGTTGCCTTAAAGTGAAGGTACATGTTTGGTAATCACTCTTAAAATTAATGGCTACAAAACCTTATTAGTTACAAGCCTACAGCAGCTTTCATACAATATAGGCCTAAAGCATTTTGAGAAACATTTCACTTAGTAATGTGGTTATGTAAAAAAATATCGGTTTTTATGCCCCCAAATCTGAATTGGAGAAACATTTCTGTCAAATACGTTGCTCAGATTGTGTATTCCTATAATAAGGGATTATTCTTCAT
Organism: Evasterias troschelii; assembly: GCA_032357145.1. Taxonomy (NCBI): domain Eukaryota; kingdom Metazoa; phylum Echinodermata; class Asteroidea; order Forcipulatida; family Asteriidae; genus Evasterias; species Evasterias troschelii. Next base: position 6,110,333 of record JAUELU010000053.1, on the reverse strand, counting down.
GTGTGCACATGGCCTAATTATTCACTCCAGATTTTCAGAGCTTTATACCTCAAAAACACAATTGCCTTTTGAAATGAAATTTTCACTGGTTATAGTTTTATTGCCGGCATATATATACATTCAATTAACAGAATCCAAAAACCAAAGGTATACTTCAACTTTAAATTGGCAATGTGTGACATTATGTGGTGGATTTTAAAAACATGTTTTGACCCTAACTGTTTGCAAGTAGGTTTGTTTAACATACTGCTAAAAAACATGGGGAAAATTGAACCCAATCTGGTGTTGTACTTTGTTAATTAACAAAACACATGACTGGATCTGGCAGAGTCATTCGACCTTAAAATAGATGCAAAAAACTATGTCTGTAGAAAAGTACAAGCATTATGTTAACTGCCGCAGCATTAGTTATAAAACTATCAATATTTGGTAAATACAGTTTGTTTTTAAGGATGAAGTAATTTGTAAATATTGTCTTCCTTGTCACCCATCTGTCAACAGATTGTTTGCTGGACTTGTACAAGTTTTGGTTGCCAATAAATCTGCCCCTTCTGATTCTGTGGCAGTTAAACACCAAGGTTGACACCTTGACAATTAACAGTTATGAACAGTGATTAGGTCACTGCTGTATCTCATTAGCATCGTATAAAGCAGACATCCCTTGTCAAATTACATTCGCACACACACACATATTTTGACCTTGTAGTACTACTGCAAAGCAACTCATGGTAGTGTGTGCCTACAAGGTTTCATTATGTCTTCCCATGTCCCTTTTTAATAAAAAGTTAGATGGAACTAGCTTGAAATAGCAGAAAGTTTCTTCCAGATGCACACATCCTTTTTGAAGGAGGGCACAGGATGTCTTGTGAAGGATGAATGAATCATCCATGTGATTGATGCAAAGTGTTCTTGGCTTTACTAAAGACTGTCCACAATTGAAACATCATGTCCACTTCTCATGCACTTTACTTTTAGTTTTTGAGAAAATGCATATTCATCGTTAATAGAAAATAGATTAGTTGATTAAAGTTGAACTCATATCCAGAACATGAGACTTTTGATTTCTCATTGGGATTGAACTTGTTTTAGCTGCCAGTAATAATTTAAATGATTTTGTCAAAATGAGCTGTTAGTCTGCATCTTAAAATAGAAGGGAATTTTTTTCGAT
>JAUELU010000053.1:6087392-6098313 GCA_032357145.1 Evasterias troschelii | reverse complement strand
TTCAATTTAATACCCAAATGAATGATTTAATGTGAACGATGCAATAACTGATGGAAATGCCCTCATTGTTATTACCAGCTTTGTAACAGCAATGGATCCATGATGATTGGATGATTGAACTAGTGTACAGTGTTAATGAATAGCTTCCAACCTTGAAAATGCCACTCAATTGTGTACATTGTCATTATAGCCTCAGTTCCAGAAGATGGATACATCAAAACTTAATAGTCTGTTTCAATATTTAGATGATATTACCTGCCTATAGCAAGACAATTGTGAATAGCGTATTCTTTCCTCTGGGGGACAGTCCCTCATTAACTATTAATTGGGGTGTTAATGAGCTCAAGTCCCTCTGTCCATAACAACGTATTCATTTTTAATCACTTTGGCTCGATGAAAGAGCCTGTGCAATGTGTAGTATATATTGCTTCATACCTTGTGCCTGCTGTTTGTATGACCCGTGTGAATAATAATCTGTTTTCATGAATCTTGATAAGATGCAAATGAGTCAATTCTTAGCATTGAACAAACATTTTCCTGTCAGGATCATCATTATAGAAAAGAATTATCTATAATTTCTTAATAGTGAAAAACATTGTCGTTGTATGTTGTTGTTAAATGGAATCGAGGCAAAACACCTTTGTATGACTTCTGCTGAAACTCAAACCTCTGTGATATAATAACTCTAGGCTTCGGTCTGAGCTCATAGTTTTAGGAATGAAAAACTTACTTGACTGTAGAGCTATGAGAGAGACTCTAACTGAGGTCATTAACTTGACATAATATAAGATTATTTCAAAACAATAGTATATCATTGGCTGAGGTGTTGTAGAAATCCCCATGTGTGTGCCTGGCATTGCAAGTGACAAATGATGCCAGTAATATTATTTTGATCACCATGGGAAGGCTTGAGATAATTCTTACTACTTCATTCCACCAATCACACTGTGTTTTACAACCAGTTTCCATCAGCTTTTATGTTAATGCTCAATTTTATCTAGCTGCTAGTACTAGTATCACAAAACACTCATAAGCACATAGTGAGAAGAAGTAGGTTGCCTTGCTAGAAGAACAAATATGTTCGCTTCAAAAGCCTAAACAACTTTGTAGAGACTTAGCGTGGCTTCACAAAGTCAGTTCAGCAGTTTGCTGTGCAAGAGATGGGGGTGCAGCAGCAGTAGTCTAAATAACAATGGAATCAACAGCAACTGAGATCTCAACCAAGTGTAGAAACCATAGTCAGGATCCTACTCATTCCAAGCTAGCGTATGGGGCTGATACTGGCTGATATAGAGACGTTATGTGCAAACCTGTGGTGGCTATAAATTAATAAATTAAATTATTAAAACATTTCAGACACTCACACAGTTTGCATTTTTTTTATTGAAACTTAAGTGGCAGATTGGGTGTGCAGTTTGCCTGAGCACATTTTGTTCAAGAACATGTTAAGTTCTGAATTGCAAAGCTTGATATTTCTGCTAATTCTTTTCAAATAATACACAGTATTAAAAAAATAAAAAATAAAATGCCCTGGAAGTGTTGGAGCTGAGCCAGGGAGTATCTGAGGAAAATACTATTTACTTAGGTGGTTGGCAAGGTGCATTAGCTGGGCAAACACAAGTACTACTCTACTACACCCATAGGATGCTAGCTTCCTATCCCCTGCAGCTGAGAAATACCAGGTGAATAAACCGTGTACGTTAATGACAGTGCATTACCTGGCGCCATCTCTTGCCATTTATGTGACCAGCAGGCAGGTGAACCGCCCGCTCTTCCTCATTGTTCCTGGCGCTAGCTTTTTCCCGCGGCAGGCTTGTTACTGTTGGTACAGGTCGACAAGCTTTAATGAATTTCCATAACTCAAGATGTCCATTGATTTTTTTTTCTCATCCCTTTATCAGAAATTGCTCCATATCTGATCTTGCCAAGTAAGATTCGTTGTGTTGTGAAAGTATAGTCACAAAGAGGTACAGGATATCAGCTGTACAACAGGATTATAATTGTTTTCAAGAAGTACAAGTGCACTCACTGGAGTCTGCCACACAAGTGTAATTTGTATAGGAAATATTGATTCAATGAGACAATTGTTAATATTCAAATGTTTAAGAAAGTAATCATTTAAGTAATTTGAAGTGGAAGTTCCTTTATTCTCTTATGACCACAAATGACATAAATAGCCCAAACTTCCACAAGACCTATAAATAAGTTATGGTTTTAAGCTTTTTTGAAAGTCAAATTTTAAAAACCCTTGCTTGAAAAAGGTGTCTAAGAAGAGCTTACTTTTTCACTCTCTTAATTTAATGGAACAATTTATAGGAACACATGTTTAAGTTGACATTTCAACACTCTTCATAGGTTAGGCCAAGTTCGCACAAGAACTATCTGTGGACTATAAGATGGTTTTCTAGTCGATGGCTCTTGGTTTCTTTAGCTTTGTTGGTAGCCTAATAATTATGGAAGACAGTGCAATCAAAAGCTGCCAGATGAATTGCAGGATTAAAGATAGATTCAGTTTTCATTTTATCTCAAGGGTGTAACTGACTTCAGCAATCAGTGTGACTTCACTGAATGATGTGGAACTGAAAAGAGAAAGGCATCTTTTGTTTTTAAAGGAACACCACTGTGCACCTACCCTCACTTCAGTGTTGATTGTAGCTGGCATTGCATTGCTTTCCAGTGACAGAATAGTTTATTTATGTGATTTTGTCCTCAGACAAGAATGAATTGGTAAATGAGTTTTTAAGTAATAGCCATTTTATAATGCACTTGTTTGACACTTGTAGATACTACAGCTGTTGTTTTGGACAATCTGATCGAGGGAATGATAAAAATACTGATAACATTTTTATATAACAGGCCTAGAATGTCAGCTTATGAGAAAAGGTTATTTTGTAAGTAATTTTTTTGAGGCCTAAGGAAATTTTAATGAAAAAGAACTATATGAAACAAATATAAACATTTGTCACCGCCTGTTGTGTTACTTTTTAATAATGTTTAATTATATATAGAAAAAACCTCTTAACTTGTTGAAATAGCAACAAGAATTTAATCAAATATTGAACTAAATTGTTGTTTTTTTGTTTTGCAAATTTAGTTTTACCCTTATGTATTTCACAAACATATTGTATTAGTTTGTCTACCTTTTTGTTAGCTGGATTCTTTGTTGGCATTCGGATATCATATAGATTTGATAGTTGCCATGTTCAGAAGCTGATTGGTATGTATTGATGATACTAGGAAATGCCTAATCGTAGCCATGTGTAGGGATGTCTTTTGAACAAAATGATCAGAAAATCTTCATAGTTGATGCAGGAAGAGCCTTTTTGTAGTAGCTTGGATGTTATCATAATTATTTGCTGTCATTTGACAAATGTATTCAATATTTCTTGCCTTAGTATTTAAGGCTTGCTTCCAACAAAAACAATGTTTAAATCGATTTGATTATGATGCATATGAATGGTTGGTGCCTGTTGGTGATCCATGTCAAGTTGCAGTTTTGAAGACATCTTATTCTGCTGCTGGTTCACTTTATAATCAGTTGTATTCTTGATGTCATTAATTTTATTCACATGATGATTTGCCAACTAATCAATTACGCCCTATATGTTTTATTTTGATGAATCATCTTATCCATTTGTCATGTTTCACACAGATTCAGCTGAAAGACCTCTGGACCCGTTAAACAAAGGTAAGTTTTAAACATCAAAAGACTGAAGAAGTATTTGGATAAGGAAATGCTTTATTAAATGAGAAATGGAAGTCAAAGATAAAGAAGAAGAATGAAGGCCAAATTCCTTAACTTAAAAAGGAGTTTGTTTTTATATAACCCGGCTTGTGGCTCATTGATGTTCAACGGTGTCTGGTAGAATTTTGTCAAGCCCCCTCTAAAAAATAAACTTTTTTATACAAAAACACTAAATTGCAACCAGATAAGCTGTTCTTTTCCCTCTCTGTCAAGAGGTAAGACCCAAGAGAAAGGATCCAGAGGTTTTAGTAACCAAGATGGAATAGGTGTTATAAACGTTGCTGTTTCCATTCACCCAATACTTGTTTCTGTTGTGTTGGCAAGATCAATATGAAGGCTATTAGGGGTTCAATCAATGGTTGTTTTGAATACGCCTCAGTTTCTCTATTGTAGGCCAGTGGTGGTCCAGAAGAGTTTGTGAATGAAATGCTTTGTAAGGACAATGGATATGTTACTAGTGAGCTAAGATTATACGCTCAGTTTGGCTCACCAAACCATCAAAAACTTGAGAAATGTGATTGCAACAACTACATATTCCATCAGCTATTATTTAGAAGGAATCAACCTGCAAGGAGAAGTGTACTATCCCCACACACAGGGCTTGCTCAACACTAAACAACTGAGATGTGGGTGGGTGCCAGTATTAGGTCATGAATATTGATTACAGTTAGCTTTTCGATTATTTAGTACATTGAATTATATACGGGAGAGCAGGACAGGTGTCAAGCACAACAATTTTGTCCTACTCTTGTCTCCTCATCATTATCAAGCCACATGACAATCAGCTCAGGCTGTAGTGTCCACACTGTCATCTTGGAGTACAATGATGAGCTATGTTTATGGACCATGGCTAAGTGAGTACACACAACTGACACTGAAAAACATCCATTAACACAGTGCACTTATTATATTAACTAAAGCCATCAGTTCCTTGTTGAGTTATTCTGCTTGGTCACACTAGGGCTGATTGCATCACTTATGAATTGTTTTTTTATGGGGGGAGGGGATGAATGAAAGGGTTGGTTAAATCCATTAACATTTACCTGCTTTCAAAATTAATCAACTGTAGAGAACAGTGCTGTCTATTTTTTTAATAGAAAGCATCCTTTCTGCGGTTAAAATGTTAATGCGCTGGGAGTGTTCCCTCTAAAGGTCGACTGCTGAAAGATTTGAATTTTCATTTTATAATTTTAGTTTGTAAAACTGTTTCAAGCGACATGTTTTACCAGCAACCAACAACACATTTTGATATCTTGTCAGGTTTCTGACAAAATGATAGTAGAGTGTTTTCATATAAGTCATATATAAAGTCATTTGCTTGGTTTTAAACTGAGATATTTTTATTATTTTGTTATTCTTTATCTTGATACAAATTTAACATCAATGAGATATGTTTATCATCATCATCATTTCATTATCGGTCAACCCTCATCATCTGTGACTGGTGGTGTAACTTCAAGACAGCAAGTTCTCCAGACACCTTCCTGAGGGTTTTTGAGACGCTTCCAACTACTGTGTCTTCATTTAGGACTCACAGATAGGTTTTATGATTGTGTCAGTAGTACCATGTTTTAGTTGCTGGAGAATGAATTTGTTAGCTGCTTTTTCTTGATGGTGATGGTAGTGGCCTACTACGCGTTGTCTGCACTCTTTAACTTTTGTGTTATTCATTGTTATTTCAGCATAGATATCTTAATTGTGATTTCATATTACTTAAATGAAAAACACAATTTTACAGGAACAGTTGACTTGACTATATTGTTATTTGATCACCAGAGGGAGCTATAATGCAGTACATAAAATGGAGCTGTTGAATCAATAATTTACATGGTTTTATTTACTGGTTATTGGTTGGTGGTGCTGTAGGGATACACAGAATCAGTGGGGTACAGATTTTATGAGTTATGTGCAATTCAGAATCTATATGAATGCTTTTTTTTTCTTTTCTTTTTTCAAAGTTGTTTTTCCCAATCAACTTTTTGAAATCTAACTTTTTTAGGTTATATTCCTCTTTTTTAGGTTTTATATTAAACAAATTGTATATATATTTCTTTTACCCATTCACCCACATTTGCAAGAAGAAAGGTTTTTTTTTGTCATTAAAGATAACATTGATGATAAAGAAGTGAATGGCCTGTTGCTTCAAGTACTTGGTCACTCTTCACCCCCTTGATCTCGAAGTGAGAAGACACAGCACAACAATCGGATGAATTTTTGTTTCAAGAAACAAACAACAACATTTTACTTGTATGTATTTCCTTCCTCCATGAATGAACCAAAGTGTTGTCACCAAATTCTGAATTAAGAACTTTACTATTAGTAATGATAATCTCCTTTAAATTCCTACCCATGGCCTCAAGGCATACAAAATGTGTTGTACTTATTGATACTTGTCAAATATCGGTTTCATATATTAAAAGAAATATGTGCACTATGTGTACAGGAGCAGTGGTCAAAGTATTAGACGTAATTAAATAACTGCGCTGTGCCAGTGATCAAGGCCTTCCTCTTTTACAGTTTATTATTCTTAAGATTTATTTGTAATGAATATCACATACTTGGTTGTCCTAGTGGCTGCCATAGGTAGACCATTGGTAGAGAGAGGGCTCAGTGTGTAAGGGTTTTGCCAAATAAAATTGTGAAAAAACACAGCTGTGCAGGCCAGGCTGGACATACCAAGCAGCATATATCATAATATAGCCAATGTTTTCAGACCATTTAATATTGGTTTTCTGTATACCTGACCACTTACAAACTACCTAGTAGTTCAAAGGTGCAGCCCTTGAAGCTAGAATGTTGCTGGCTAATGGGTGTGCATGCAAGAGCCGGATTTGGAAACTTTGACAAAACCCATATAAGCAAATACAACAAAATATAAAATTTGACAGGCATTGTATAATATGATGAAGAGAATCATCAAGGTTACTGTTTTTGGTTGAGTTATAAGTTTGATCACATCCTGGTAACTGGTCCATATCTTCACAGGATACAACATGTCAGTCTCATCTGGTGTAGTCCTGAGGGACGTAACAGCTGAAAAGGAACTCAACTTGGGTGCATCTCTCCACCACTTCTCCATCACTCAGATTCTCTAAACACTCACAAGGGGCAACTGTGGAGACACAATATTTGTCCTGTATACAAACAGTAGCGCCTTGAATTAGTTGCCCTTATCCAGTCTAGAGGGGGAGGCCTTGCCAGGTGGTTGTTGTCAGACAGGCTTGGAAGAAAGACTTGAGAGGTCTGTTCAATTGCTCTACAAATTGGCGGGATCCAGGTGGTGGTTTGGATCATGACCTTGATTGGGTCACCCATGGTGTTGATGTCATATGCTGAGTTCACATGCAGCTTGGTTGTGCTTCAAATACATGAACTCCCAGGTCATTTGGTAAAATTATTAAGTAGCCAGTGTGATCAATTGCCTCTTTTGTTTAAACAAAAAGTAATTTCAAATGTAACTTCTTTCTTTTCAACAAAACATAGGCCTAAACCAAAACGGAGTTCAAAATGTTAAGATAATGGTATTTCCAGATATTTTATTGATCCAGAAATTTATAAGTGTGCCTTTTTCATGTTCAATACATTACAGCTAGAAAATGACCTATATGGAAAAAGATAATGCTGACTAATGTTTACAAAATCATGGATAAGTTTTAGAGTTTTTCAGCAAGGATGTTCGAGTCAGGCAGGTAGTTGTAAAGTCTGGAATAAAGACTAACTCTGGATTTATCTGATGTTCATAACTTGCCTAAGGGGACACCAAGCTGTGTAATTTAAGGAGGAGGATTCCTGTTGAGGGAAGAATTTAAGTGTTTGGACAGGCGGCTGGCAAGGTGTTATAACAAGAACAAGAAAACAATTTGCTCACATGACACACATTTCCAGGTGTAGGGCATTGCACAATGGGAGAGCAACTGCAAAGTTTGAATACTCCTGGGAGTTCAGTTAAGTCTGTTCATGTGCAACTGTGTAGTGCATGTCTTGTAACAAACTTTACATCTAACTGTCAGTGCTTGGCACTTGGTAGTGCTACTTCTACTCCAGTCTTTAGATTAAATATTCTTATTCTGACCTCAGTTCTGGGGTGAATGTTAAGTCTATTGTCTGTGTATTAAGCATTCATCAAGTCAAGTAAGCTGAGATGAATGCAAGAAGCAAACATTGCCTGTCTATTGATAGTCACTATCATAATCGCATTCAGTAGCTTCCAAGCAATCCCCCATTAAGAGTTCCTTAGAATTAGATGAGTGGTGGTGCTGTTTACAGCCTTGTTGACATGTTAATTTCATTGTCACGGATTAACTGCAGTTGTGTGTAGTGTTTGACCATTGACCAAGGACTCTCTTCTGTGTAGGTGACTCTATCTAGTTCATGGTCAAACAATAAAACCTTACTTTATTTAACAGTAGGCAGAGACCACCAGCCTTCTATGGGTCTTGTTGGGCTGTTTTTGTTGTTGCTTTGCTGTTTTTGTTTTGATTGCAACTTAAATATTGCATCCAACCTATGTTTTTGTTTCAAGCAACCTTATGGCAGTTACAGGTTGTATGTCTTCTGACTGGCACCCTCCCTAAACAAAGGTATTGACAAAATAAGGAGACCAACATTAGGGCTAGATAGCTCAATTGGTAGAGTGCTGGCATGTAACTTTAATCCAAAGGTCGCAGGGTTAAGTCCTGCTCTAGTAATATTTTCTTTGTTCAGCCCATAATTGGTTATAATAATGATAGAATTAAAGAGTTGTGACAAGAGTTGTGACAAGGGTACAGCAGTTTAAGACCAACCGGGTCGTGGCCAGGCAATAAAAGACCAAGCCGATTAAAGGCAAGGTTAGGTTTTATTCCTATTCATAAATGCCCTTTTTAGTATTTATTATTTTCCAAACTTTTCTTCCAAAGAGCTTCTGGAGTAATCGTTTTCCTTTGAAAATATCGTTGCCACAATGAAACCCTGACTTGACAAAGGAAAGGCAAACAAGATGTTTTCTTTTTAGGAAATATAAGCAGGCACTCACTGTGAATCACAGAACCTCGGCTGTATACCACGGCCGATAGTCTGTCATGGTATGCTGGAATCTCAGAATGCTCGAACTTACAACGTGTATCTCCCATTGAGCTGAAAACTATGTTAGGCAATGGTGGCAGGTTGTCTGTTATTGTACGCCACAATTGTAAAACAAAAGGACAAAGGTCTGGAATCACTGATTGCACAATAACCCCCAGCAAAAGGGATATTACGAGCATGATGACATCCCTCTATTTACGGGTGAAACAAAGCATCTGTAGGTGCACGGATGTGTACTCTACACAATTGAATGTCCAGATTATTCTGGACAAAGGGCTGTAGGTCAGTCTAAAAATTTAGCCTGTATGCACATCATGAGGCCTAGAGTGGTCAATAATATTTGGACCTTTTTTGGAATAACAGAGTGAGTTCACAGTTGTGTGACTGATTTGAAGCTGCTTCTAGTTATATACATGAACTGAGTTCAAGGTAAGATATACATCCCTGCACCATCAGGTCTTGGGTCATTGTTGTACACCCCCCACCCCCCCAAGTATGTTTTCTCAAGTCAGGGGTTCAATATTAGATACAGTTTAGTTGAAAAATATGCACATTGGACAAAGATTGGTTATCCTTACGTCTGCCAAGTTTCAAACTGTTTTTGCCTGAATGGATACAAACACATATCCTGTCCACTTCAGTTGAACCAATTGCTTATTATAGTGAGAGTAATCTATTAACCAATTTAAGGCACTTATCGCTATATTTGTAGTCAACCTGCCATTAAATCATGCATGCGATATCTGTGTTTCACTTGAACGCATTTAGTTGATTTATTCGTCAAATATGGCAACCCAACAACGCGTGGTATCAAACAGAAAAACAAATCTTGGCTCATTAAAAAACTACTCGCATAATATAGTGCAATAAATATTATAATCTTAATAATTGACATATTCTAACGGCAAAAGCCTACCAGTTATTGTTAAACTAGCTTTTTGTGTTATTGTTACAGTTTCCAAAACTTTCTTTGTCACGTAACCAAACCATTATCTTGATAAAGTGATGTAACCTCATAAGTTGATTAGAGAAACAGTGCTCCAGAGCTAGGTTGATCCAGTTAAACTAGCTAGTCAAACCATTCTGCGTTTGAGTGACATTAAGATCGACTATGGTTAAGTCTTCGACTCTAGTCAGCTAACCAAACTTTCTCCAAGTTGATGGAGTGTTAATCCTTGTACCTTTATAATGTGCGAAGTAAATAAGCCACTCGCTTTACCAAGACCCAAAGCTGTCTGAGTACACCCAAGATTTTAATATAGGCCTATAGGCCTACCTTGTACATTTTGTCATAGTGTCAACTTGAAGCTCAGCCTCCGTGATAGTAAGCCAAGAATTCAGTCTGGCCATCTTGGAACAGTGTGTCATCATGGCTTCATATTTGCAGATTCCCAGCTGCATAAACAATGACTAGCCACATGGTTCCTAAGTTTAGAAATTCCATTAATGTTTTATTTCATGGCGTTGCACTTGCCCACATCCAGGTCTTTTTCTACCTAAACCACACATTTGACTCCCATGTTTATTTGACAGCTCTTTACCATAAATCATGAATGTTGCCTTTGGTCTGACTCTAATTACAATGTTCTGTTAAGAAGAAAATTAGACATGATAATAATAAGTCCTCCCCCTAATTATTACTGTTGGCCACCACCATTTTGAAATACACACAAACAGAACTTCTTCAATTTTACATAATTTCCAGTTTGTTTTACAACTCCAAACTTGAGGTATAGATACCCTCAATTTATTCAGTCACTTTGTGCTGGTATACATGTCTCTTAAGGTCATCTGATTTTATTGTCCAAGTTTCCCATTTACTGATACCATCTGAAGTTATATATATTTGTACTGCTGGGCATGTGACTAAACTCTGGTGCCAGTGAATCATTACTGTTATAAGCAGGTACCACCATCTTGCAAATTTATGTGAAAACAAGTTTGGTTTGACAGGAGGCTCTTTTCAATTGCCAAACAGTTGCAGGTGTTTAGGACAGGCAAATTGAAAACACTCTCCATTGTGAAACCTTATTCCTTAAGGATACAAACAATTCAAAGTGCTTCAGTTAAATGCGACTTGCACACTCGATTTTAACATTTCTCAATAGAAAG
>JAUELU010000053.1:6063638-6076918 GCA_032357145.1 Evasterias troschelii | reverse complement strand
AAATAATGGGCAGACTTTCACATGTTGTTAAGCGATTCTGAAAAAGCTTCACGAGATCCTATAAAGAGTTATTCTTCCCTCTGAAATTTTATTCTGAATCCGTACATGAAGCATGGAACAATTATTAATAGTTATAATAACATTGGAGTTTATTGGTTCCCCAGTATCTGGAACCAAAGTCTAAGGCAATTTATCAAACACATTGACTAAAATGAAGTATTGATGTCATGTTCCTTCACATGCTTGATATTGTCCAACATTAATTTTTAGGGTTCGGTGCTGTAGAATTTTACTGGAAATTCATATACGTCATTATCAAAATTTTCTTCAATCTAAAACAGCACTGGAGAAGAAATTAAAACAGCTAAAAAGTAAAATTTGATAATAGTTAAAACTATTTTTCTTGAAACATGTTTCTTCTAAATATGCTACCTTGAAGTTGTGAATCATTATATAAACTACTTTTGTATGACACACCAATTAATTCAATACCGGATCTCACATCGTAATTCAGATTTAGTTGTGGTGTTGAACTGACCTTATCTAGTATTTATGTAGCTATTTTGCCTCACACGTGTCATGACAATAATACAGTTTGTAATGCAAAATGTGTTGATTTTCCATAAATTAAACTTATGCAGATCAATTGACACTGGAACAATAAATCAACAACTTCAGGAAACAATTTCATGTAAAAATCTTGTATTTCCAAAAATATATCAAACAATACATAAATTCATCGACCAACTGGAGTTGTTCCCAATGGTATTCTGGTTGTCAAGATATTGACTTAAAAATGAAAAATAATATACCCTCTCCATATCATGGCTAGGCATCTATACCCACTGGGTTAACCACATCATAGTGTTCATTGCTAAGCTTTGTTAATGTTATCCCACTCTTGTAATTTGACAGAATTCCTTCATTGAATACAACAGTGTTTCACACAAATAATCACTTTATTAATCCTTAATAGGTTTCTGATTGCTTGCCTTAATGAGGCTTTGTCACAGCATTTTCCTATTTTAGTAAATAATGAATAATTGATGAAGTGGTGGTGATGATGCAGTACAACTCATCTGTTGCTTTGTACTCTCCCCTCTTATCAGTGTTAACAAAGACGCTAGTCATTAAACCAATGTCCTTTAGTTGAACCACTTTACCATGGCAATTCACTTGATATTGTCATGACTATATTGCCCATGTAGACTCAATAACAGTGGTAATTGGCGGACCCTCTAGATGCATTAATCACTATACTGTATACATGAGTTCAACCATGTCTTTGGAGTAAAAATAGTATAAATCACCCACTGCCTGTAGTTCACACCTCTACCAATAGTGGAGTAATCCAGAGGGGGTCTGTGGCTAAATGGGGCAGTGCAATTGGTTGACCATGGCTTGACAAACAAGCGCTACCAATTACAAGGGAAACGCACTGCAGGCAACAATGAAGCGCATGGGCATTTGAGGCTATGGGGACAACAATGCGCGGTGTGGTTTTCTTTGTACCATATGTGCAGTCAGTGCTTGGCTTGTTGGTTAGCTGCACATGTGGCCATCACCTGGAAGCTAGCTAACTGGCATTGACCTGTCTCGTGAAATTTTAGTCTTGTTTAGCCTTGTTGATGTGTCTAGCTACAGTGCAATAAAACTTAAAGTTACACAGTGAAGTCTAATTTCTCTGTGTTAGACAAAAGCTTTATCAACTCACCAACCCGATAGTAATTGAGTCATACATTGTACTCACTCCAAGAGGCAAAAACAGCATCTTGTTTTGTATTGGAAGATGATGTAGTGTGTTGATACTGAGGAGCTCTATTCATTATAAACTACCACACCACTGTGACTACTGGATCTCTTGGATTATTTGTCTTGATTGGTTGATGTAATTGTGATTTCAGTCTCACTCATGTACGCCGTCCCGATGGTGGTGAAGCCTCTATTTAAGGAAATAATGAAAGGTAAGATCGATAGCTGATACACTTATAAATATTCACTAGAAATACCACAGGCAGGAAGATCAAGGCGATGGTGAAACCACTGGGATATACAGACAGGGATTATGTGATGTATGGTTGTACTTGTACTACGGTGTATTTCCTATGTGGTTTATATTTCCTTGTTATGTAGATTGTTTATATTTTTTAAACAATTTCACTCATCGAACTGAAAGGAGATATACTCATGGGTCATGCATCTTGACCAGATGGTTTATTCTTTTGGCAATGGGTTCCTGGCCTATCTAATTCACATGTGGGTAAACCAAGTACACAACAACCAAGTGAATAAGCTTCTAAACTATGAATGGTAGATGAGAAGGATACAAGCCAATTTTGATTTTGTTTAAGTTTTACTAGTAGTTATTAAAATTTAAATGAAGTTGATCAGTATAGAAAATTAGGCTTGACAATTAGACACCCAAAGTCGGCAAAAATTGGTTGGAATATTTAAAGTAATTTGTTAATGAATCAGAAGATGTTTTAGATGGAGTAATCTGAACAGATAATATTCGATATGACATATCAATCCAAGCTGGAATTAATCAACAGCAAGACTCCATAGTTGTTATGGCTATATGAGCTGATTGTACAATGAGGTACAATTGCTTCCCCTCCTTTTCATTATTAACATAGACACCATGTGAACCAACCATCTGTTGCTAATATCAATGGAGTAGGCATTCAATATTCCCCAGGCCAATATGTCTGCCATTCACTATCTATAATCAATGCCTGATGCTTCCTGTAGATGCTGTTCTTTTATTACTTTTGTCTGCATCTTACTTAACAATAATGTTAGATGGGGGAGTGATATTGGTCAATTTAAGTTGAGTATCATAGCTTTAGATCTGTACTATATTGGCAATCTAACTAGAGCACACTCAGAACACTAAGTCTGTCCCTGGGTAGGATTTATCACAGATTAAGAAAACTGTTCCAATTCTCTTTTAAGCGCTCAAATTTATTCCCCCAAAGAATGCATTTGACA
This sequence comes from Evasterias troschelii, assembly GCA_032357145.1. NCBI lineage: Eukaryota > Metazoa > Echinodermata > Asteroidea > Forcipulatida > Asteriidae > Evasterias > Evasterias troschelii. The sequence goes on along the minus strand of JAUELU010000053.1, from coordinate 6,073,927 downwards.
GTTACCATTACCAGCTCTGAAGGGTTGTTGTTTGTATGACCTAACATTGAAATTCTCTGTTATGTATGTTAACAGCAAATTGTTTTATATCGACTTCTACATAAAAAGATTAAAATGTTGGTGTGGCATCAAATTGGTTGCATAGAATATAAATATTTCAATTGTGTTGTAATAATGAAGAAACAATGGCAATTGACACAATATAAGAATAAAGATAGAGACTTTGCACAAATTTATTGTTCAAATGGAAACAATGTCTTGACATTGTAAATTTATTCAGATGGAATGGTCAGCTTTTCTTTGGTTATTTTCTTGTGATTCGTTTCAACCAAAGGTTCCCATGCAGTTTTGAAATAGCTATCCCAAAACTCTTATGTACATTGAGTTTGTACATTTACATGTTTGCATGAATTAGTAGTAGTACCAACCATCCCGATAATTTTTTGACCTAGATAAAAATCAAAGATTTTAGAAAATGTTGACTGGGTGTGTAACTGTAATAAAATATAAAAGGCTCTGTAGACCTGCACAATTGTGTTTGTTTTGAAGAGAATATAACAGTTATGTTGTAGTCGTAAGCAAGAGGATTGGATTGAATGCAGAATTGCATCAATAGTTACCAAATTCACCCAATGACGAGCACTTCTGGCTTATATGTGTCAATAAGTGTTGTATTATCATAGATAAAAGAAAACTTGTTCATCAACATGTGTTCTTAAGTGCTATTTGTGAGGATGAAGCACATTGCATAATTTAGTATTTATTTGTATTGTTACGTGGTAGGGTGTTGTATGACTTAAAACTGTAATTTATACTGCTACATACTGTGTGTGCGTGTTAGTTTTTCCTGAACTATGACGGTATTCTAAGAAAATGGCTTATCTGGTTATTTATTTCCTCTTTATTCAGTCTAGATTACGATCTTTTATTTCTGTGTTGAACATTTTTACTTTTCTTTTGTTTTACCGGATTGCTTCTGATTTTTTCAGTTTTGTGGTTTTGGAAGATTAAAACAAAAATACATGGAATGTTAGATAGGATATTTAAACTGCTTACATATATATATAGTTGATGCAACTCGGGCCGAACTCGGCTCGAGACGTTATGACCATGGGTTTTTGCAATGTTAGAAATTCGTTTTTGCCATCCAGGCCGATCCTGGGCAGCACGAACAGCCTGATCGTGCTGTAGGCCAATGGCATTGAGGTTGTCTATAACCTGTGTTATGTAGGTACAGTGCAGACTTCCACCCTGTCATCACAAATCAAATTTATTGGAATATATAAACACATGAGAGCTAGAGAGACTTGGAGTTAAAACAAGATTTTTATAATCTGAGAGGGTCTTCCTGATTAGACAAGGGCTAACGAGTCAGCATTTGTACCATTCAAGTAAAATCAGGGAATGACAGAAATTTGTATTGGGATAAGGTCATCAGGCTTTTTGTAGACAATCTTTGTTAACTTTATTGTATATTTTACATTAGGGCCTATACCTTCATAAGCCACTACTAAATAAAAATCTACATTGAAGATCCATTCTATATTCATGGTGAAAGAAAGTTGTACTACTGAAACATGACATATAAATTGCAGTGCCATCCACTGATTATAATACTAAAGGGTTTCTGTTCCTTCTTGTATTACATCATCCTATTTCAATATGTTATTTCCGGAAGCTGTGGAATTACCTATCCTTATCAGATCCAACCAGGTAGTTCTAGTTGACCTCTATGTCAAGATCATTTACATATAAAGAATTACAATGAATGTTAGAGTCATAAGTGCAAGGTCATTGTACTCTTGAAACAATTTGAAACCAAATGCGTCAGGAGGAAGTAAGGTATGAAGCTCACAACACGCAATCAGAACCTTTATTTAGAAACACTTAAATTGCAAATGCATACTATATTTTTAAAAATGCATATAAAAGAAAAATCAAATCCAGTTGATAATCAGAGAAAAATTGTTTTGATACATTACAAAGGACAATTGGAATTCTTAACAAAACTTGTACATCAATGTTTATGAAGAAGCAGCTGAGAGGGTTTGGAAAGAGTATAGGTAAGCTGACTGCCTTTAGTTGTTATTTGTTAGTTTACAAAAAGTGTGTGAACTGTTGAGTTTGTTTGGAAATCTCATCAAAATTTATAGGAAATGTTGATTTGTCTGATCTCTTGTAGATACTGTAAATATTATAGCAAGCAATTTTTTGTTATTATAAAAATGTAATCAATCATAATGGTGAAATCAGCTTGATTGTAGAGAGGATTTGTTGTCAGGATTTGTTGGTAAATCCTACCAAATCCTCCCTGCCAGCTGCTGTGGTATCAATTAGTATTCAACCCAAAGGAAATCCTACAATGGTACAACTCAGGAAACCAAATCTGCAAGGCAAGGTTGAAAAGAGATTCCCCCCATCCATAAATTGCTTTATCAGCTGTCATTTTTAACTGTTAGATTAAAAACAGCATAAAGGTTTGGTATTATAGGCTTTCAAAGCACGCTCATTGCTCTTGGTTGATCTTACACTTTCACAGATGGCAATAAGTTCCATACCAGGGCTTTATACGTGTACAAATATCTCATCACACAAAGGTGTTTTTACACAGTAATAAACTTACTGTTGTTGAGTAAGAACAATTATTTTATATGACACAACATCTGTACTGTTGATTAAAAAATGAGAAAAAATAGGTTATTTATGTGAACGTCAGTAATAGAGATTCAGATAGAGAGTGTTGTTAAACATGCTTGATCAAACATGCAGTGTAGCGCTCAGTGTAACTCACGTCGCATGGTGAGCCCACTAAGCTATAACCATCCAGCTGGTCCAGACTCAACCATTTTTCAGATGAAAGGAAAGCCTGATATGCTATGCGTTTCCATGGAATTCACGCATCATTATTATTATACCAAATACTAAGCCAGATGGCTGAGATTGGACTACCAAAATTACCACTAATACAGCAGTGTGGGGTCCAAGCTGTTAGTGTATTGCAAGATTATTAAAAGTAACTGTGTAACTAAGTAAAATGAATGACAACTCAGACAGACTGACTACCCAGCCAACAGATGTCATAATCAGATAATTATCCTTTAGTCACAGGGAAGAGGGTCAACTGAGCTTTCTTGGGATAAGTGGGAAAGTTGAACTTTTATGTATGTGTACCCCCCTGTGGTTAAGTGCTACATAAAGGCAATGAGTTGGGCCTTGCGCTGCTATCATCATTTCCTTCATGAGAAGTAGGTAGACAATCCATGGTGGACACAGTGAGTGGGGACCATCTGCCTACTTCTAACCATTGGATAGCATTCCCCAAGACATGACAGGTCTTTACCACTACACTGCACTATCACTCCAGGCTCTTTGTCACACCATTAATTAATTTGCATCCAGCCCCCCCCCCCCCCTCCTCCCTTCCACCTTATGGATCAAAACCCTTGCCAATAGCTAAACTAGAAACTGGAATTCTCCACTCTGTAAATTTACCCCCAGGTTTGTCAACATTCAGTAAATGGATGATGGATAAATTGCATGGCTGTAGCCATTGATCTAAGTATATTAGTAGATACTCGTATTACATTAGTTTGTGTTACAACTGAACCAGCCTTGTTAATTTCCCATGTACGCTTTCAACGATACAATCAATTTGTGATTGAAAAACAAGTGTAAAAAATTGAACTAATTTATTTTCTTTAGATCTGTTACAGACAACAGTAAAGAAGTCCCACCATAGCAATTACGAAGTATAAACTGATATCAGTTAACACTGTAATTATGACCAATTAGCACTATTCCCTTCGTTCTGTCCCATTGATATTCTTTTTTAAAAAAGACAGTTGTCTGCTGAGCAAGATAATTTAAACAGAGACCATCAATTAAGTCCAGTCCGCAAAGGAAAATTGATGAAATTTAAGGAAAAGGGGGGGTGGGACTTTCCATTGAGCTTGGGGAGCAAATTAACTAATGAGATAGTGCAGGAAATGAAACATTGAATGCCCCTTGTGACACAGCCTGCCCAGCCCTGGCCTGTCCATTACAGTAAATTAATTGATGACAGGCTGACAACCCATCTGCTACACACACTCCTGCCTGCCTGGTTGTCATCTAAGCACTCATGCAGAAGAGCAAGTCCAGAGCTTAAAGGGCAACTCTCTCTCTCTCTCTCTCTCTCTCTCTCTCTCTCTCTCTCTCTCTCTCTCTCTCTCTCTCTCTCTCTCTCTCTCTCTAAGCTATTTATCCATACAAAACAATTCTTTTCCAGAAGTACAACAGAGTAGTCTTACAGTTATGCATGAGAGAAAGGGAGGACAAATTATCATAATCTTAAATTAATGATTTTCAAGATTGGCTTGCCTTTAGAATGCTAAATTTGGGTGTTTCCCACCTCACCCTCACATAAAAGGGTTCATAGCAATAATTTTTGTCTTTGCTTGTGTCAAAGCTTAAGGCCAATAACAATTATTGCAGCATGTATTAGTTTTATTTCACTAATTGTTTTTATGTCGTTTAGGAAATGTTGTATATTTTGCCTGAAATGTCCTTTTAAGTAAGAGTCAAGACCACTGCTACAGAAGCAGAAGTACTAAGATGTCTAGCTGCTACTGATCATGTGTTATTGATGGGGCTGATGTCTTCAATTACACTTAGTTCCCCATCATTGGCTCACTGGCTACTCACCCCATGTTTAAAACCTTACCATTTCTCCTGTAGGTAAAATCCTAGCATTATGCTGGGCTCTAAATGATAGGGAAATAAGACCATGATAAGACCAAAAATCATCTTTTGGGCAACGAAAAATCTCTGTATAACTTCCTTTTGTGCATAGCTTACATCTAAAATATTTTTTGGAGAGTCACTGAAAGTATCTTTTCAAGGATATTTCTTGCTTCAATGCTACAACTTATTGTTAAATAGCTAAATAATTTTGCATTGTATAGGCCTATGTTTCCCACGCTTATCTTGATTCAGATTGATACTGGATGTACATTTCTTTAATTTCATTTTGATTCCAATTTTTAGTTTCGTACGTAGTTTCGTGGAAGTGTCATAATGGATTCGCAAGGCTTGCCAGTGATTTCACCAACAAAACTAAAGTTTGACTTCACCTTTAAGGAAATACAGTGGCAGTAGGTCATATTTCCCTGTGGGAAATAACTGATAACCAAACACTGTAACTGTATCCAAACTTATTCCATTTGTTTTATTAGTTCATCCTTGGAAAGGTACACTACATTGTTTGATTTCCAATGGTATATATTTTTGAGTAAGCTAAAGCACTGCTGTCAAAGATGGATGTTTGTTCTGTGATATTGGGGATTTATTTGGGTTGATCAAGATTTCTGTTTTGTAACTGTGAGTGCAAAGCCATCAGTTCTGATGCTGTTAGTTTACCCTTATTTTTGTTGTAAAATAACTTTTACTTCTGTTGTCATTTTTACCCCCACATGGTTGGCTTACGAAAAATATGTCTACTTTATGTGAACATTCTTATCTTGTTTTAGTTATTTAATTAAAAAGGGGAAGTTAAACAATGAATGAAGCTTATCGGCATTTACTTGTTCTTCCCTCTTCTATTTCATGTGTCTCAATTTTAAAGCATCAATTTTGCACAGTGTTTTCACTGTTATGCTGTCAGTGGACTTGCATCATAGCTTGGTTGTACTCCAGCCAATTCCTTGATGTGTAAATACAAGAGAGTCAGTATGGACCTCCTGTCCTAGTTGTCAGTAGTGCTATATATTACTGTGACAGTCATGTCTGTGGCCCCAGACTGGAACATCTGTCCTGGATTGGATTGCTGTAATCTCAGTGATACTCACTTAAGGTAATGTCAATTACTGTGATGTGCAGTACATCCTCTACTCATCAGAGAGCTTGGTGTCACTTGTAAATTGATTTTCTTGTTCCTTGATGATCGAGCCAGCACAAAAACAAATTTTGTTTCTAATCACTTGACCTCAATGGCTCAGTGTTTGAGATTTGTTTAGAGTTACGTTGGACATACTTTTTATTTGCAACTGTAAGCCTTTACACATTGTTGTGGTACTCTTAATCACAAATACTACTCCAGTACCATTTTGATGATATTCTTACTCGTTTTCGGCTAGCAAAATTCTTATTCTAAAAATCAATTCTCAATACTCCAAAGATAATAACATGTACTCGTAATCTAAATATGGTTGTCTTAATTAAGTTACCAAATTAAGAATTAAAAGTTAAAGCAAAAAACGTCCCTGTATATTTGGTTTGCGGTAACACCATGTGTATATCTACTACCGCAAACCAAATATACATTGATACCTCACCATGCAATGCCTCAAATCCCATACAAAAACTTCCCCTTATTTATTCTCTGTGTTGAACTTCCTGTGGTGCATGCCATATAAACAAGCAATCCAAACTTTGTTTTTAATACATTTTTCATAATTTGTTTTATGTTGAACAAATATGTGACTCAAATGTCACTAGTCCTTAGTGTTAAGTCCAAGTAATGACAGGTGAGTCTAGTCGCAGTATTTTACTGATACATGTTAAGTCAACAGAATCATGACTCAATTTAGATATGCATGGACCAGAGTCCAACATCATGACTCTGCTGTCTGCAGAATTCTGCGCTTATTGCCCATAGAATTGTGTGCTTTTACAGGGCATCGTAAGCGCAGAATTTTGCGGTAAGCAGAGCTGTGACATTGGTCACAGATTCGAGATCCAGTGGTAACCATGTTTTTTTCTGCAAAAGCCCCAGTTGTGACAAACTAACAGGTGATGAAATGCCATCGCTTGAATAGGGGGCCTCTCCAACCCCCTTCTGGATCAATCTTTCTCCTCCCCAACCTTTTCATGGAAAGACTGCCTGTGGGTGTACAATGTATGCACATCAGTAATGGCTCATCTTATCAAATGATGACATGCTGTGTGTTCAACCCATTTGAAATCCATGGCTGAAAGGCAGAGTTATTTTTCCCACTGCATTTAATATATCCCATGCACATACTTGTGTGCTTTGAGTAAAGTTGTTGGGATAGATATACAGCAACAGGTGTTTGGTGCTAAGTGGGTGTGAATAGTACAACTGTTACCTACATGTAACAGATGAATGCAACTCATTCTATTAAGTGATTGCGTGTCATTCTACCTGATGACAAAGAGTGACACCATATGTGACACTGCATTTATTGATTTGTTCCAAACCATTCATTTATTGGGAAAATATTTAGAAAGAGAGGCTGCAACTTTGTGTCGATGTAAATTGTTTCAATAGTATTCAAGAGTCCATGTAGCATTTTCGAGTCCACGTTTGCATTAGTCCCAAACTTGTAACCAATGCTGAGCATGACAAGTCTGATTATACATTTGTACTTAAAAGTCATAACAAAGGCATAGTCTCTGGAAGTGAAGGGTGATGCCATTATACTGTGCAAGGATTCTTGGGGTGTCTTCAAAACCTTCATATGAGAATTGGTTTGGGTTTGAACAAAGGACCTTCTCAGTCTCCCTGAAAGGCAAGTTCTTTTGAGTAATCAGAACATCTTGGCCATCAGAACTGATTGTACACTCCTCAGTGGACTCTACCCCTCTCACTTTAAATCCCAAGGCCCTAGCTGGGTTGTCTTTATTGTCACTGTCACAAGACAGAGCTTGAGTGTACAGTACATTGACCAATGAGCTGTCAGCTTGGGATCTTCATCAAGCGTTGAGGCTGAGCGATACGAAGCATTGATTTTAGATTTCCTAGGCAGGTGCGTCTCTCCTTTGATCCTGCCAGGTTGACCATTTTTGTAAAAGGCGCTTCACCTTTCTCCCTCTTGATCCTTTATACCATCAGCACCTGCTGTCGAACCACGCTAATATCCGATCTGGTGGACAACGCAAGGGTGTCCTGTTTTCCCAAACACCGAGATCTGTTTTCCTTTAACATCTCATTTTCGCACTCTCATTTCCCGACCACCTGCTATGAGAGTGGATATTGGTATGTTGGATATTGCAACATTAGTTTTCAATTCGATATTCAGCCTCTCTGTATCTGGTTGTGTCTTTCTGTGTAGATCATAGTGATAGCAGAATGCCTGAGTCACCCGTTGAACAGAGCAGTATGAACAAGCTTACTGCTCAGACCTCACCTAGTGCTGTAGCTATGGCAACACATCCCAGGTCCCTCTCTACAAATTCTGCATCAGGTAAGCTTCTTGACTAAATGTTAGTTGTTTAGTTCTATTGTCCTAAATAGGGGGTGGGGAAATACAAACTAAGTCACAACATTTTGTGTTGAACGTGACTTTTCATAACGCCCTACAATGTCACACTACAGAACTGGGCCCATTTTAATGGCTCTGCTTGCTGTGGAATTCTACAGCCCCTAGAGTCAGTCACATGCTTTACTGGGCGCTGTAAGCGCAGAATTCTGTGGTAAGCAGTGCCATGAATTTGGGCCCAACTTCAACTTTGTCTTTGTCTATACCAATCCATCTATATAAACAGCTGGATTCATTTACCAAAGTGTTGCACTAAACGCCCTCAAAATATTACTATGCAAAATGAACAATGCACCTGGGCCCAATTTCATAAAGCCTGTAAGCACAAAAACTTGCTCAGCACAGAAAAGTATTGCTTTACAGAAACAGGTTACCAGCCAAAATTACATAATTACAAGCATTGCAGTTCCAGAATTTTACCCAACTTAAAGATGTACCTTGTCTTGATTAAAGGAGAGTAAACTTACATCCACTAACAGCAGTTTTTCAACAGGATCAAATGCTCTACCTTATCTTGATTGAAAGAGACTAAGCAATGCAGTAAATGAGTTGAAAAAGTTTACCCAACATGAAGATGGCTGAACTTTTGAAATCAATATTGAATTTGTTTGGCCAAAGTCCTGTCAGCCTGTCTTTAAATTCAGCTGTACCTCTTAACCATGCAAACGACCCTTCATCCTGTGACAGGTTCACTGGTGAATGGGATGCATTCACCACACAGTGTCAATAGCACTCCATCACCCCCAAGCAGTGTCAGTGGAATGACACCCGCTGGACAGGAGCTACCCCCAGCCTGTGGGGCCAGACAGCTCAGTAAACTCAAACGATTCCTCACTACTCTGCAACAATTTGGTTCTGATATCTCACCAGAGATTGGAGAGAGGGTCAGGAACCTAGTTATGGGGCTAGTGGTAAGTCTTGATTAATAAGTAATAACTTAATTAATAACCAATTAAATATTGTTTTCTCATCACATGAATACATTACCTTAATTTGCCTTAGTTTTTTATCATAAACCATTTCAAAATAAAATATTGCTGATGTGATTTTTTGTTATACCTCTATATTGCACACTTTTCATTTTGTATTAATAACGCTACTTTTCTTTGACATATTTAGAATAATGCATTGACAGTAGAGGATTTCCACAACAAGCTTCAAGAAGCAACCAACTTTCCCCTCAGGCCATTTGTCATACCATTTCTTAAGGTGAGTTTCTTAAGAAAGAATCTAGACTGCCAACTTACAAGTTTTCTGCCCTCTACTCCAGATCTGTTATGCCGCTGTCTTCTGTAATTTCCATAAGATCTGTTTACAATATTGAATAAGCTGAATGTTTCTATGGGTTGTTATTCTGTACAGATACTTGTAATAAAGTATAAACTCAAGCCAACCAAAATCCTCCCCTTATACTAGATGTAACTAGAGTCCAAACATGTGTGGATTTTACTGCAGACTGGATGATTTTGAATGATGTAGGACAGTTTCTAGTCAAAATGCTAAGCAATCTAAAGTTTAACAATCATTTAATATTATGTACTTTCCTCTTCCCAGGCCAATCTGTCCCTCCTCCAGAGGGAGTTAATACACTGTGCCCGCATCGCTAAGATGACTCCGTCCCAGTATTACATGCAACATGAGCAGCAGATTCTGGATGGTAAGACTATGCCAGTAGAAGGAGAAGCAGTGGCTGATATTAACGAGAATGGTAAAAGAAGAACACCTGATGACAGGTAAGGAGCAGTCCATATTCTCATGTCCTTCTCTCATTATTTTCCTATTTCATCAGTTTGGAGTCAAGTGTTTCGTGGTTTTTAAAAAGCAATAATGACCAATTAGAAGTCTCTATTTATGTAACTGCCGTACAGTCGGATAAAGACCAGATTGTCAATCTGTTGAATCCAGTTAGCATTAAAGGGAGTTTATACTTTTGGTAAATGTCAAAGACCAGTTTCCTCACTTGGTGTATCCGAACATAAACATGAAACAACAAACCTGTGAAAGTTTAAGCTCAATCGGTCATTGCAATCA
>JAUELU010000053.1:6046331-6063538 GCA_032357145.1 Evasterias troschelii | reverse complement strand
AACCATGTAAGTTTAATGTAAATCTGTGAGCTTTTCTGTTTTGTGTTTTACCAGAAGTATAGAGACCCTTTAAGTGCATCATTATTTGTTTGTTTCCGCTGTTATAAACGCAAACTTCACCTTAACCATGTGTATACACCATGTGCTTTTCAAGTTATCATTTGCCATTCATGAATACCATTTGATTTTGGTGACATACAAATCGGTCAAACTACATCTCTCTGGTCTATTTCTAAGATTAAAACCATCAGCATATAATGTGATTGTAACTTGAAAACAAACCAGCATCAGCCTTTTATTTATTCGTAGCTAAAGTACGTTTTCTGAGACTTCATTTCTCCAGTATTGTTAATGCGCTATTGTAATTACAGCAGGCTCTTATTCCAAGTCCTATTGAGCGAAATTCAGTCCTAAATCAAACATTATATCCAATTATTCCTAATATGTTTTCTCGCAAACAAAATCCTCTAAGATGGTTTTAAAAAGATAATATCATAGTTAAATTTAATACTGACTTAATATTATTTTATGAACATTCAATATTGTTTTCAAAAGATAGAATAGTGTGGGTAAAGCTGTTCAGTATTTTTTTATTGATTCCACCATTAGATGACGAGAGTACAATGTACTGTAGGGTTTGCAGAACTGAAATTCAATACCTCATAATGGATCATTCAATTCAAGATAATAAAGGAGTTTGAAGTCTCTGCACTTTATATCCTATTTCAGCTTATGATGTGATAAAGAACATGATTAAAGTTGACAATGCAATGAGAATTGATTTGTAACATGCAGCTTGATTTATTAAAGTTCTTCTCTATGTTGAAGGCATTGATGATGTAGGCAATGAGATGGGGATATCGTCCTTCACTAATAGTATATGTTCATTTTCCTGATTGCCTTATAAACCTTTCACCACATGTCTGTCCATTCTCCCTTGCTGTTACTTTTGAGCTGCCAGTGATTAAACCCATATTAAATTGTTCATGTGCACAGAATAATGGGGCGACCCAAGGAGAATGGGGCTGATCACATGACAGAGGTGCCCCTTCCTAAGAGACACTGCACAGCGAGTCCTGGTAGTATACATCTAACGACCCCACCTCAAGCCCCTAACCACTACCCCTCCGCTGCCATGCCTCATCATCAGATCCGTATGGAGGACCTTGCTCATGCTAGAGAGATGCGAGAGATGGCAAGAGAGAGATATGAGAGGGAGCGGGAACGACACCCTGGATACAGTGAGTATTATTTACTTGTTGGTAGTGGATGACAGTGTCTGCATAATCTGTTGACTTTATCTTACAACTTACTACTATCTGTAAACTTTCAAAATATTTCTTATAAATTGTGTGCAACCTTCCTTCAACCAGCAACATGTGCTTTATATGTTCAAGTTTATCTGTGACTCAGTGCTGGAGTGTTACTAGGCTGAGCCTATACTTCAGATAACTTGAATGTGATCAAAATTCAGAACTTACACATAATGTACCTGTTGTCAGAAGTAGTCTGTCGAATGGGTACTGTGTAAAAATAATTGAAAGTTCCATCTTAGACAAAATGCATTCAGTTAGGAGTGTGGAGGGGAGAGTTAATCTCATAGGCATGTGATTTCTCAGGCCTTTTTCTAATTTCAGCTTGTTTTCAACATCTCCTTCAATTTTTTCTAGAAAGAAGTCAAGCAGTCACCAAAAAGAGAGATAAATAGTCCCCATTGTGTTTGTAGATTTGTATTTCTGGTGATGCTCTGGGTCTGTAAGCCTTCTGAATTGTAACATCTGGGAGTCTCTGGGTCTAGGGGGATCCCTGGTCCCAAGCCACTTTTCAGGAATTTTCACATTCACCAAATCTCGCCTCTGAACATGAACTGTTTATCAGTTTCAGTTTGCATGTGTGTCTGGTTACAGTCTGGATTTATGTATCCCTGTTTTGAAATCTGATACAAGTAATTTTGTATTGAACCAAGGCCTAGTTTTTTTACAATGACCATAAAGGGTTGCTATTATTGGACCTGCCCCAGTTTGATAAAGACCAGATTTTCAGTCTTTTGTTCTTTTATGCTGTATCCTTCCTGTGATATAAAAGGGGAACTTGGAATTTAATCTAGAACCGTCCGCTTGTATTAGTGGCGTGTCAGTTTTGGAACCAACAGAGTTCCATTTGACTTGTGAGCTAATCTAATTGGACTATTTAGACCTTTTCTAAGAACAGTTATTTTTGATAAACCTGAAACTGAGTTAGCAATTGAAAGGGCCTTGTGCAAATCCAGTTACTGAGTGAAAAAGTCTATTAGTCATCTAAAGGTCAAAGGTGAGGTATGCACGTGTGCCTTCCCATATGCTAGGCATGCATTATACATACTATGAAGGGAATTAAGCTATGTTGATCAGTCAATTTCCTCGGCAGGTAATTCTCAATTATCGTTCTTTGCAACTAGTGAAGTAAATTATCAGCACAAATCTTTAAGTGATATGCCAAAATCTCTCATTTCCGGGGTTGATGTCACAGCTTGTCATGCTGACGATGGACAAGCTAAAAGATATACCCAAATTAATTTCCAAACTAAAGTGATTAAAAATTGAAAATTAAGGTCTCTGAAGTGTATAAAAATCTAAATATTTAAAGTTGCAAGCACAAATTTCATTTAACAACACTTGCTCCAGTCAAAACAGATTTTTGCCTGACACAATAACTTTTAAAACAGTTTCTTAGAGTGTAAGAAGTATAACTTAAAAATTTGTTATCAACTTTGATTGTTCATATCAACTGTGTATTTTAAAAGCATGTTAATTTTTTTAAATTTTGCACAAAAGAACCCAAATTGTTGCCGCTATGAAAGCATTTGGACACACGGTGTCCAACAATAAAGTATTAATAGTGCTGTAAGTAAATCTGTGAATTCATTACAAGCCTAGGCAGTCATGAATACATTGAATGGGTCCGTGAATAGACCAAGTCATAGCAGTCCTATATAGAAGATGTAACCAGATCAGGGGGGCTCAAATTAACAAGACCAGGTACACACCTGCAGGCTTGGATTCACAGCTATTCATGTGGCTATTCGCTGCTAAACAGCACGTGGCTTGCATATCTGGAACCTTATACAGTGCTAAGTCCATCCATTGGATCCATTAATTAAAACACAGATAGCTCATGGCATTATTTTTTTGAAATAAGTTTATACGTTGAGTTGGGCTTAGTGAACAGAGCGAAGTGACTTGCTATTTGTATTGTCATTTCAGAAGCGGCTATCACAATCACATTTAACCCTGGTGTTTCTTAATCCCTTTTTTTTCTTTTTTTTTCCTTTCACTTTTTTCTTATTCGTTAAATGCATTTTTCACCTCTAGGCTATTTTAAAACATAAAGACACATATCCATAATGGTGTACTAGTGAAAGTAGTGATTGTATTACAATAGCACATAATACTTTTTAAAAATAGTAACAATAAACGCATGTATTTATTTATGATATTTCAACTGTGGGCTAATTTTAGATGTAAGGAAAAGCTTAAGATGTGTGTATTTTTTGTTTTTCATGTATTTTCAATTTTTGTGAATGTACAGGTTTTCCAGCAAGGGAGCATGTCTATCCAGACCAAATGTTTCTTGATGATCGAATAGAGGACGACTGGAAACACGTTGACACGGTGAGTCATGTCTCTATAGAATTGAACCAGAAGACAAAACTTTGTTGATTTGGGCTCTGTATATGAGGCAAAACAATGCCAATACTTCCTGTGTGATGATCAGGGAAGATTGTAGAATCTGATCTTGCAATTTGTGGTCAGATTTCCCCTGTTGAATCTTCTGCTGGGCTACGACAGTTCGATGACGATGAATAGGGAACGGAGATACGCCATTTCATCTTTCAAGAGCCGAGGGAAGTGTCTTATTACAGGGAAACCACTGTGTGGAAATTGTTGACACTGAAATTGAGCAGTGTAAATGCCTGCCTTAATACAGGGAGTTAATGTGGCCAAGTGTGTTTGTAATGAGTGGGAAGTGGTTGATCCCAATGGATAATGTCACATTGTTAGTGTCTGATTGGTGAAGCATAGAGACAGGATATCCCTTCAAGAAGTCAACATGTTATACTAGACTATTATTATCGATATTTTCATATCAGGTTACTTGATGGCAATTAATACCCAATCTCTTCAGCTTAGGTCAAATACCATGAATATGGGTTATCTTAGCTAAAGCCATAGAGGTGCAGTTAAGCAGTGGTTTATTTTGTAGGGCTGGATATTCATCTCACATTGGGTTTTGGGTTTTTTTTGCGTCCACATAAAACGGAAACATGTTGTACTGGAAAGTCCATATCTCTGGCTAAACCATTTAGGTTGAAGTCTTGCAACCGTTAATGAATGACTCGTTTTTCATTAGTATTGGGATGATCAGTGAACATATGATACAAGCATTATAAGGTTCATATATGAATCATTAAGTTTGTATTGTTTATCAAAGAAAACGTATTGTTTAAGAAATTTCTGTTATGAGAATTCTAGACCCTGGTTGTCAGAGAGCTGGCATTGTCATACTATTTCATGAAGAATATTGGTGCTCGTACCTTACCCTTAATTGATTCAATTAACAAATTTAACCATTCCATGACATTGTGTTTTACTGTTCATGTCCAGTGCCAATGAAGGTCTGCATTGACAAAATTTAATCTTACCTAGCATCCATTTTGTATGGCAACATGAACCTCATTGATAAGATTCCTGATTTATGAATGATATTGTTTGATCTCATTTTGTTCCAGATGTTACAATGCATTGTTGGCATGGTAGAAAAGACCAAGCGTGCTCTAGCTGTGCTGCACCAGCGCAGCATTCAAGACCGTGAGGAGCTCTCTTTATGGGCGAGGCGTCACACAGAGAACACTGAGCAAGATTTAAAGAAACGGGCCGGAGAGATAATGTCCCATTCCCTTCGGCAGAATGAAGAACGTGTCTCGGAGGTGAAGAGAAGGGCTGGTATGTCCAGGAACACTCTCAGACTCGGTGAATGCACTTTCCCACATCTTTCATTCGGTGTGTGTCCTAAAAGAATAGGCTTCTTTTTCTTATGTCTGTGACTGTGTTGAAAATGACGGATCAAAACAGTGTCGTCCATTACGCCAGGCTTTCATGACTGTGATACAGTTTGTTAGAAACTAAATGTCTTTTTAAAGTTTAAAGCACCGTGCTTTAAAGCAGTTCAAATTTTTCAGGAAAGAAGAACACGATTCTATAAGTGATTTTTTTTCAACTTTGCTATGTCTTCATTAAGGCATGGAAGGTCACGATGTGAACTTTTGAACATACTGTTAGAGGGATTTGGGGCACTATTTGATCCGTCAGAGCATGTTTTGTCATTTTTCAATGTGTTGTGTGATGATAAAGGTGGAGGGTTTCAATCATTCTTAGTGGGTTTATCCTTTCATTTACAAACACATCTTGCATGCTGAATGTGTCAAACATCTCAAAGCCATGTAACAATTTAGTTCATCAAAACCTTTAATTTGATGATAGCTTTTTATTTTGTACTAATAATCATTTTAAAAAAATTAAAAACATCATTTCTGAATCCAGGTGGACATTTTTCTCATGATTGTGAAAGAGAAAAACAGTAATCCTGGTAGAACTGAATAATCCCTGCTAGACCTTGGGTATAATGCCATATGGCATCTGTGCCAAACAATCAAACAGTGTTATTTATTTTGAACTGACCAATTTATTGCCTAATTGGTATTGCTGAATGGTAAACAAGTCAAACAAAGTAACATATGTTATGAAAAATCAACAGGCATCAGTCCAGCTACAAACTGATTATGCAGAAGCTGAACTATATAGTTTGTCCTAATCATTCCATAATTCATCCAAAATACTTTCCTAATCAGCTAACATAAATAGAAGAGAAAATTACTGTCAGTGAAAATAACATATTATTGACAATTTGTACAACAATATAGTTTGAATGTACTAAGCTTGGCATGTTATTGCATCAAACTCATCATCTAGACCTAAACAGGTACATCAGAAAATAAAATATTTAACCTTGTAGTGTTCAAGCCATATAAAAAAGTTCAAATATGTTAGAGCATCATATGAATTTTAAAGAACATTGTGATTATAAAATATTCCTCTTCCATGTTTTACGACTAAAGCACTTTGGCAAACAAAATAAATTTATTCATACCGTTTTAATAAATTCTAATCCCAAATGCTAATTTAGGCTAATTTATTTTTAAAAATTTAAATACATGTTATTTTTGTCCTATATCATG
Source organism: Evasterias troschelii (assembly GCA_032357145.1). NCBI lineage: Eukaryota > Metazoa > Echinodermata > Asteroidea > Forcipulatida > Asteriidae > Evasterias > Evasterias troschelii. The sequence continues at coordinate 6,057,264 of JAUELU010000053.1, read as the reverse complement.
GAATAAGCCTACCTGCATATTCGCTATGTAGGCAGTAATGCTTATTAATTTTATTTATTACTAAAATGCCCCCAAAGTTTTAATTTTATTTTGCAGACCCTTTTTCCACTTGAAATTGAAGGGCTGAATTATTTCCACATCTTGTAAAAATATTGATCAAAACACTTTAATTAACCATTGCTGTTAAAGATATTAAAAAAGACCACCCTTTTTAATTAACATTATTAAAATGTGGACAAAATCCACAATTCAATGATTAAAATGCAGAGCCTTGGAACCTGTGCCCAAAGCTATGCCTGGTTTCAACACAAAACACAAAAGAGCCCAAATTTGTCCCTGGTAAGCGTAACAGGGTCAGGATTGTTTACCCAGGTGCAGGCCATACCAGTATTGCGCATGAACCCCATAACCCATGCACTGCTTAGTCTTCAACCAAAGCCATTCGATGCTGTCACTAAAATGAAACACAGCTGTGCCAGGCTACACATCAACACTCATTGCTGTGCATTCAATCATTTTTGGACAAAATAACTTGAAAAGCTGACAAGCCGTTTTTATAGGCATCCTGGGATATGCTAGACATCTGGCAGTCATTGAGCTCTGAATTTCAACATGTTATGATTTCAGATGCAGAATGATGGATTGAAAAAAAATGGTTTTTAGTAACAAAACACCCCACTGGCAATTACTGTAATGTTTCACAGATGACAATTGCCCCCACACTGTCCAGATTTCTTGTTTTTGGACCACTTGTCCCAGAAAAGAAAAGAGGGAAAAAGATGAGGCATGTGAGGCATATGGCTGGCAGGTATTTTGTTAGATCAAGCATGTTATGGCTGAACTGATATGTGCTACCAGGCTATTCATAACACCCTGCTTAAAATAGAAGCCATGTTTATTGGCAATGGGAAGATATTAGTACCATATGGTACTCACCATTTTGGGGTATCCTGCTTCCAAATAGGACACTAAAATGGTTGTTTTTAATTTGAATGTTAAATAAGTTTTTAAAAAGACTGAATATTCCAAGGTTGCATTTTTAAACTATTTTTGCTATTTTTTATTTTCTGTTCGCCTTGTTATCACAAAAGAAGAAGCCGTGAATGAAGTAAAGCGCCAAGCCGTCTCTGAGCTGCAGAAAGCTGTTGCAGCTGCAGAACAGAAAGCCAATGAGATGGTGAGCGCAGAGAGAGCCAAGATTGACCAGGCTGTAGTGGATGCTCGCAGGCAAGCAGCAGATAATGTAGTATCTATGCTGAATCATCAGGAAGATTCCAGTGAGGTGAGCAACCAACCCAATCCCAGTCCCCTCTCCCACACCACCATGATTATGTTACACAAACATTGCTTGTCAATGCCATGATAAATCGGCCTCAAATGATGCCTGTGAAGCATCAACCTTTCCTAGTAAACTTACATTTGCACTGCTGACAAATTTCATAAACGCAAAAAAAATATGCAACTTTGTTTGTTCTTATTTTTGTATACCCAGAGTATCATTTTGCTTTAAACTTAAGCATTTTGGTTAAGCAAATTGTTAATCGTCTATCAAAGAATGTAGCCATACAAAGTACCATAGTCAAGCCAACATTACCAAATCTGAAGGGTTACTTATTTTATTTGCAAGTGTAAAATCAGCAGTTTTTGGTAACATCACTGATGTTACATCCTGACTTTACCTAAATATGTGTTAAGCATACACTACACAGAGAGGCAGTTTAAACAACATTACAAATGCTACATCTTATCTTGGAATAACACAAGTATTTATTACGGATAACGATTTCGTGGGAAGAGACAGACAGTAAAGCTTAGATGTGGGAATTGGCCACATACAGTTTATATTTCAAAGTTTGTTCAGGTTATCAATGGAGAAAATTTTTTGCTGATTGGTAATTTTTGTTTTTGTTTACTACAGAGTTGTTGGAATTGTGGACGCAAGGCAAATGAGACCTGCAGTGGTTGTAACACTGCTCGGTACTGTGGGTCATTCTGTCAGCATAAAGACTGGGAAACACACCATCGTGTATGTGGACAATATGCAGCACAAGCTTCTTCATCAGGTCGTACTGATGGTACACCAACACCAGCAGCAGCAACAGCAGGTGGTAGTGGTAGTAAACCACCAGCAATTACAGCAGCACCTTTATCATCAGCAGCAGCAAGCCCTGCTGGCTCTAGTCATTCTAACATCTCTGCTGTTGCAGGATCGCCCCCTGCCTCTATACCATCAGTTACTACTGAAACAGCGCGGTAAAAACATGGATACCTTTACACTTCAACATGGTTTATCATTGGAGATGAGATATATGTCTTGATATTTGATGTACTCTGTGTATATTCCTTGAGACATTGCTAAGACTTGACTTTATCCTTTGTGGATCTCAGCATGTTTTTTCCCATCTACTGCGCATTGTGTCTGCATTTTGTACTATGTAAATACAGAGAAATAACTAATATATATATATATAAATATATATATATGGAAAGAGTATTTTTGCTTTCTTGCCAGCTTCACCGTTGTGTATAAAATTGCTGTAATCTCCAAGTCTGGCAACCCATGTAATGGATGGAGATAGGACTGACCAAGTTGGCTTAATTTGTGTAGAGTTTTTGTGTTTGCTGTAGGCTGTCATCCAAATGCTGTGCTTCAAGATGACAGTACTTTTAAAATCACCCTGGACAATAAATGACAACTACTCTAGAATGAAGGATTTGATAGCTTGTCTTCTAGTCCACCTTTCTCCTCCAGTGTAGCCTACCACACCCATTCTTCTTCTTCTTCTTCTTCTTCTTCTTGAAAGATACAGTTTACATAGAGCCATGGCTCTTGTTTCGTTGTTTGCTCTAATGGGATGGTTTTGTCTATGTATTGTGTATATTGGGATGTAGTCTATTCTTGTAACTTTCCCTTGGGATGGACATAGGGGTGGGGCTAGAGGGGGGATGGAGAAAGTATTGTATGAAGCTGTGCATAATGTGGTTTGTATTGCTTTATCAGTATGTCTCGGTAATAATGCAGGACCTGTTTCTATATCACACTATGGAAATGTCCTGGATTTGCCTCATTCACTTCAGGAAGACTGTTCTGCTGTCAGTACACACATAGAAATAGAATGAATGATAGCGAACACAGTGTCTGCTAAAATAACTAAATGGTCTGGAATAAATGGAAATACATGCCTCATGAATAGGGATAGTTAACGACAACCGCTGTGAGAAAGCAGTTTACTTCTGCATTTTAAGTATTTTAATTGGGTCCAATCTATGTTTGTTTTTGTTTTTACATTTTAAACGTCTCAGCAGGTAAAAATATTGAAAACAGGGAAATTATTTTTAGAAAAACCTCATTTGTGACCAGACTTGTTTAGTCGAGTTTGGATGAGAATTTTCAGGACTATGTGCATTTAAAAATCAGTATTTGGTGATACATTTTGAGTGTAAGGGACTATACAGCATCAGTTGTGTAGAGAGAGAACACAACAGTGTTTATAACTGTATTGCTGATGATGTAAGATTCTATCAATATAAACAGGAGAGATCGAGCTGACTGGTTCATTTAAGAAAGTTTGTTCTTTCCTATAACACTAAGTAGGAAGATTGTAAAGTATCAAATCAAATATGACAAAGTAGTAACTCGTAATTTAAATTAGAGAGTAAATATAATTAAGTATATAATGACACCACCAATGAAGTACCTTGCCTCAAAATGACAGATTATTCTTCAAATAATGCACCTTACTTTTGGAATTGGTTAAACATTTATTGATGTATTTTCATTCAGGACTTTCACATGTCAATTTAAGCTTAGGTTTGGAAGTTAAAGAATCGGGGGGTGGTTATAGTTATCCGATAAAAGCTCTGTTAATACTTCAATCCCTTTGGTATTGTGCACCAGGCTTGTATTTATTAACACAGTGGTAAATGCTGCAGAAATGTATGCTGTCTTTGACATCAAATGGTTTGGAATATAATGAGGAGCGTTTTGCATCACCAACACCCTGTGTCCACTTTATTGTAGTCTCTCAAATTACCGCTAAAAATTCATTCAATGCAGAAAAAGGCTTTTGAAGAAAAAAAACAGGCTGTGCGATGAAGTGTGAGTGGATGCAGCCTTGAGTATGTTCAAATAACACTTTAGCCAGGAGCAGTGATTGAACCAGTGCACAGTGGAAGCTTACACCCTATTCTTCTATTGAAGGGATTACAATAGAGCCCTATGCCTATTCTTACGAGCCCCTCATTTTCTTGCATCCACACTGGTCCCTTTTTACAGCAGCTGAGCCGAGACTCACTCCCTTTTTGCCTCCCCACAGAGGCAGATGAGCTGCATACATACTCACTGCTAGGCTAGTTTCCTTCTTCTTATCTACATCTTGCATACATCCAGGCAAGCGTAGCGCACTATCACGTGTAAAGCGGTTAGATTGTGCCTTCTCCCCCTTGCCCGCCCGCCATCCCGCAAGCCCGCCAGTCATTAGCTTACGTCTTCCTGTGCAGCTGCAAGCAAGCACCTGCTTCCTATAGCCTAGTCAATAGGCTAGTCACGACCCTTTGTACTCAAGACAGGTGCTGCCGTCACTGGGCCAAACCATTTCTCATACAATGTTATAAGCCAGCTTCCGTTTTTTAACCATATGAAAATATAAAAAAATGGTACACCCCGACTAGTCTGTAAGAGCCTGGGGGTGAGGGGGTGGTTTCTGTAGTCTAGGTCGTTAACCTTTGGATATTGGCACTGATGAGGTTTAATATTAAAAGGTACAGCCAACAACAGACTTTAATTTAAGTGCTTGTTAAAATATAATACATTGTATTGGCCATAGTCGGGGGCTTACATATATAATGATATGCCTGATTCCAATTGTGTCATGGGATTCCTAATGGTTAGAGTATTTCTCAAAGGGGTACTACAGCTAGATTCACAAGATATGATCACCAGAAGCAAAAAGTGATAAGAAATCAGCATTTATCCAATGACTAATATTGATAACAAATTCCTTGAGTTATTTTCTCTGTGTTTTTTGTGGATTTAATTTTACTCCCATAAAAACGACATTTGTTTTGTAAGTTTAAAGGAGAGGTTTTCTTGATTTTGTTAAAAATAGGATCAAGTGATGTCCTTAACTTAAGCTTTAAGGATGTTAGCTGCAAGCAGATACCCTTTCTAATGCAGTAAAAATGAGCCATATGCGTTTATTTATGCGTAGCTTGTAACAGATGTTTGTTTTTTATTCAATTGTCTTTAATCTTGAAATAGAAAAATTTCCCCATTCAAAAAGTAAATACAATTGTTATTACTGCTGTGTAAGTTAACAATTCATTCACCATACATAACTATTAATGAACAAATTATTCTATTGAAGTCATTTTTATGTTGACACCATGCTGCTGTTTACGCCTTTGGTAGTGTAGTGTCCATGGGTTATTGACATAAATAATCTGTGTTTAAAACCAAACTCCCCAAGTATGGTTGCGACCAATTCATATTGCAAAGCTTTCCTTGCGTAGTTCTCATTGCAGACCTGTTTGTCCTTGCCATTGAATGTTGCTTTAATTTGTATTGTGTGTTTTTGAGGGCTTTATAAAATGATAGACATGTCAGGACATGGAGTTTTACACCACCTGCTGGTCTAGCCAGCTGCACACTGCCCTTCTCTTATCTCTACTTCTAACCCCAACACTAAGACCATACTGTGGTGGGCTTAATCTTGGGCCTTTATGCACCCTTCACTATTGTTCCTTGCCACTTTTTACAAGAGTCCAGCTGACTTGCTGTTATGTCCTACAGCATTCTTATGAATGTGGGTCATACAGTTATAAGCGTTCTCATGTCTCTATTATTTTGTTTTTGTTTTGGTGTGGGGGTAGCTTGTGGTTTTTCAGGGGAAATGCACATGTTTTGTCCCATTGTGGTTTGTTTACAAAAGATTTATCAAAAATGAGTGAATTGGTTGTTCACATCAATAAAAAGTTTGTTTGATTGTGAGGACGTGTCTGCAAACAGATGGCATTGTATGGAAGGGAGGTCACTTAACATTGTGTTTGCATTCTATTTACATGATAATCCTAAGAGTAAGACTCTGTACAGCTGTGTTCATGGTTACCAGGTGTTAATTGAGTGACAGCTGTTTGCAGCTTATGTTGTATTATGGTGAAGGGCGTAAACTTGGCCCATATTTGGGTTAATTCCAGATGAGTAAAAACCCAAACTTTGCTGCACGCTGCATCAAAATGTGTCCAGCATACTCATTTTATTTTGGTATGAAGAATTTTGTCACAATTTTTTTTAAATAATTTCATTTTGTTTTAGTTTTATTATTATGTTTAGAGGTTTGATATTGTAAAAGTGAACAATCAAGTTTAACTTTGTTTTCTTCTCTTTTAAAAAAAAAAAAAAACTACTTTGTTTGGGAATGTTGCATTCGCACACTCAAAACGATACTTCATTCATAGTTCATGGTGTTCTGACAAATAGTGCAATATTTTAGCCAGAAGCAAAAGCAGGCATTGGTAATGCATGTTCATCTTTAAACTTTCAAGAATTTTCAGGTTTTTTCAGATGTTAGTAATAACAACAACAAATACATGGAGAAGAAAAATGCCAATGAATTCGTATTTTTGATGCACGTTGAAATTACAAATGAAATCTAAGTTAGTTTTATCAAGCCTTCAATGTCTGACTCACTTAAAAATACAGTCATATGTAAATAAAACATCAATCTCCATTTTCTGTCAGGCAAACTCATTTTCCAGCCTTTTAAATAACTCTGAAATATTGATGATGTTCTTGAGAAGCTTGTTACAAGTTCTTGTTTCAAACTTGTAAAAGTAATTTATTAATTTTCACAAAGAAATTGCACTAATTAGAGGAGGGGTTTCGTATTGATGTATTGATACTCAAATCATGATGGACATGAAATTGGCAAAAAAAAGGTACAAATCAGGGTTTAGCTTTCAGTATGTGCTTTGTTTGCTTCACACAAAGTAAAAGACCAATGAATAATTGAACATTGTCTGACGTGAAATATTTGTACTGTGGCTGCTGTGTGTAATTCCCACGTTTGCAAAAATATTTTAGTAAATATTGTTATTTTCCTTAAAATGAAGAATTAATTGCACATTTAACAAAATATGTGAATTAAAATTATGTTTGTTCAGTTATCTCTTAAGCAAGGAAATTATTGAATTACTAATGGAGTGGAGTCAGTCCCTCTAAATAGGATTGTATTTCAACATTTTGCATTAATCCTGTAGAGTAAATGATACATTTCTTAAATTGTATTATCGAAATGCAAAACAAAATGTGGAGTAAAATGCCACAATGTCAAACATTGTTAATGTACTAATCTTCACATGGCCAATGTGTCCACTATGGGGCTTTTTGGTTAATTATGAAATTATCAAATGAGCATTGTAATCTACTGCTGTTTGAAATAAAACTATTTGTACATATGGTTATGCATTATAAAAAAAAGTATAATTTCTCTTTGCATATTCTTTTAGGGTTCGGATTCGTTAAAATGCTTTGCTTTAATTTGTTACCAAGTTTGACTGCATCTGTTTTAGAGCATTGTGGTTCTACACAGCCCCTCAGAATATGTCCGCGCCTAGAAAATTCTCTGTCAACTATAAGCTGTTATAATTACTGGGACAGCCCTATAGTCCGATGCCCCTAATTCCCGACAACCTTATGTTCTGAGACTCATATATTCAGACTGTTTGATGTATGTTCCGACACCCCTATGTTCCGACAACCTGCTTAGCTTATAAATGCCAAAATAGAAAATGGAAGTTTGTGACCATGTGTTTTTTGGTGGGAAACAAACTATTATCAGAATAATAATTTGGACAAATTACAGGTCGGAACATAGTGGTGTCAGAACACAAGGGCGTCAGAACATAATTCTGGCAGTCAGAACATAAAGGTGTCGGAACATAGGGGTGTAACCATAATTACTAATGCTGTTTTTCGCTTGGCCGAATGACATGAAACATCTGAATCATGAGCTAGACCTACAGAGCGAGTGGACTTCATAGGAAACCTGATTGAGAAGATTGGATGGATACAAATTTTTATAAAAGACACATGGATAAGGGTTAAATTCAACTGATTTTACATGTATTTCACTTGAATCCTCGATGCTGATTGGTCGATCCAAAGCAACAATACAAACCTATATTAAACGGCCTATTTTACCCTGATTCTACAACAGGCTGTATTAAGATAGTGTCAAGTTAGTTGAAGATAATTTGTTTATCACAAGCATGCCATGAAATATGAAGAAACATAGTTTTTACGCTATATTTTTTCATATTACACTTGCGCTTGTGTGAATACTAATAATACAGATTTATTGGATGTATTAACTGAAGCCCAAGTATGCTTTAGCTTGTTGTGCAGCTGTTCACAAGTTTTCAGGGTCAAAAGTAAGGAGATATTTGCATCGGGTTACCATCCTGCAACACTGGGCATTCATTTTGTTTGTTGCACTACATGTGAATAAGACCTTTTGAAAAGAAAGTTCCAACTTTGTATACGCTGTCATTCGATGTCAAGTTGGTTCATCTACCATTTACCATGGAAAAAAACGTTTTCATGTGATTTGATATCTCAGAAAAAGATGGCTTGAATTAGTGTGTAAGTTGCCAACAAGTAACCTTTTCTAAATATTAAACCAACGACCTTTTACCCATCTTAAGCAACAAACGAGCAATTACTGCAAAGGGATTGTACAGGTAAATTTTTAAGATAATGGAAAGTCTAACATTGGTGTTCATCATAGTCATTGTTCAAAAATTAACCAATTATCACAAGTCCTGACCCAGTTTGAGCTGTCAAAAACTTTCAATAATGTCTGTCATGACTGCATTTCAATCTAGATTATTTGAGAACACAGAGGGCGCTCTTTCATCACATCAGCAGTAACTTGAGTTAAGGACAAAATAAATTTGAAGATCATATGAAATTTTTGACCCAAAACACAGATGCCTTGGGGATTTCCTTATGGTAGACGGTACAAACTGAACTCATGAAATCGACCATCTAAAGACTCAACACATGTTCAATCCAAGAGAGCTTGAAATCCTGCAAAAAAAATCATAAAAATAAAAACAAAATGTCAATCCAAGAAACTCAGTGAAGTCAACTGTTAGTTAAACTGCCATAGGGCTTTTGCAGCAAGCAATATTTGCATAACAACTGAATGAAATAACATAGTAATTGAGGGGAAACAGTACAGATGGGGAGGGCCACACAGTGTTGGCTCAACCCCAACACCACATATTGTGATAATCACACTTATATTAACATTTCAGTTTTCAGAGTGCAGCTGGCGCTATTATTTGCATGACTTGATAGCCCGAAGAAGGTCCCAGGTTTATTGGCAATTGGTTGAGTAACTCCAACATCTGTTTCTGTGTGGATAATGTGCCATAAATTCCCTGATAACACTGATTTCTGATGATCAGCCCGCCCAGAATGTTCAGTTTGCCTCAATGCTTTTAAAGGGAAGGTTGATTATGAAAACATGAGGTTTTCCGCACAGTCAAAAAGAGAGGGGAGGGGAGGTAACTTTTTATTACAATATCTGAGAAAAAGAAAACAAAATGAAATTAAGCTCTAATAAAAACAGTTGAAAACTCATTATTGTATATTAATACCAGCACGAATCACACTAAGAAAATCTACCTTTTCAAATGTTCTCATCTCTTCTTAAGAAATAATTAAATATGGCAAATTAAAACAGTCACTTATTGGACGACTAATCTTAGCCTCTATGGTATAATATATCAGCAGAACATGCAACTGTGGCACAGCTAACCTTTAAAGGACTACCACACAATTTATTCTTGGAAAAGTGAATTAATTTCTGTCATCCAGTTTCAATAAATACTCTATTCAACCAATATGTTTACATCATCAAATTTAATGATCATGTTTCAGTGAAAAATAACAAAATATTTTGTGCATATTCATTAAAATACATGGTTAATTTGATTGCTTCTATTGAAATGGTGATTTTACTGCTCTTAAAATGCAATTTATTAATCAGTGAACTTTCATGTTTAAAGTAATTAATTTACTTTTATTTTTTAATTACCAACCTTGTATTTGTCAGTCAGTTGCAAGAAATATAAGATTACCTGGAATATCATCCAAATGCTTCTTTAAAATTTGCAGATTGCATGTTTTGCTATGATTTGTGTGTGCATGTGCCTTGCAGGCAGCTTTTTTAATTTGGCCAATTCAGTGACCTCTTTCTTCAGATGAGAAAGCAATTCAAGCAGAAACATTTCTCAGGGGATTGGAAATCCAACCAACTTCAAGTAAGCTTTTGGAAGACTTTTTTTTTTTTCAATTTGAAACCAGCACTGAGCAATGGCTTTAAAAATTACATTGGATTTTTGTTAGGAATGAGTCAGCCATTCCATCTACTAGTACCCCTTCAAACTAAACCAATCAAATTTTAAATAAGACAAACGCTTCTATATTCCTTATTTTCAATACAGAACGTGAGGCACTTCAAATGGAAGGAAAGTCCAAAGGCTTCATTGTTTGTATCTGGCAGGCTATTGGTTTCCACCACATCATATGATGCATGTACACAACATGACATGAGTTTGTCAACAAACTATACTAGAGTTTAGATTGGGCATGTAGGCCTACAATAAAATATTTATTCCTAACACACAATATAATTACAAATAAAATTTTATCATAAACTTGTTTAAGACCATTGGTGTCCCCCTTCTGTCTTTTACACATCTTGTTGCTCTTTTTTGAAAACCATGGTTCTAACTTAGGGGGCCTATGCTTTAAAGGGTCTCGATATTTCTGGTAGAACACAAAAACGAAAAGCTCACAGATTTACATTAAACTTACATGGTTTAAACATAATGATGATAGAAAGCTTCCCTTGAAATATTACTG
>JAUELU010000053.1:6032707-6046231 GCA_032357145.1 Evasterias troschelii | reverse complement strand
TTAATTAATTATTGATAAACTTATATGGTAAGTGTTAGGGTTTGGGTTAGGGTTACCGGGTTTGGGTTAGGGTTACCGGGTTTGGGTTAGGGTTACCAGATTTTTGATCAGAAGTTTTAAATTGATGAGCATAAAAACTTACTTGGTAGGGTTAGTGTTAGGGTTTTTGATTTTTAAAAGTTTTAAATTGATGAGCATAAAAACTTATGTGGTAAGTGTCAGGGTGGATTAGGGTTCGGGTTAGGGTTAGGGGATTTTCAATCAAAAGTTTTAAATTGATGAGCAAAATAACTTACTTGGTAAGTGTCAGGGTGGGTTAGGGTTTGGGTTAGGGTTAGGGGATTTTCAATCAAAAGTTTTAAATTGATGAGCAAAATAACTTACTTGGTAAGTGTTAGGGTTTGGGTTTCTGCTTTTGATCAAAAGTTTTTAATTATTAATTGTTAAACTTATTTCGCAAGTGTTAGGGTTTGGGTTAGTGTTACAGAATTTTCGATCGAAGATTTCAAATTGATGAGCAGAAAACTTACTTGTTATGGGGTTAGTGTTAGGGTTTCTTATCAAAAGTTTTATATTGGCAAGCTTAAAAACTCTGAAGGCACACAATTCTAAGCAAAAATGGTACTTACCTCATATTTTCTTGCTACTTCAATGACTAATTAAACCCAAATGTTCACAGGTTTGTTATTTAAGGCATGTTGGGATACACCAAGTGAGGATACTGGTCTTTGATAATTACCCAAAGTGTACCCTGCCTTTAAAGAGAGAATGAATGTTTCTCAAAGAAGGAACAAAAATATAATGATTTTTACCTGTAAAACATGGTGCACACCTTGTTGTTATCCACCTCTGGGGATGTCTTTCCATCAACCGGTTCTGTTCTGCATTGTCTCCAATCTTGATCAACTTCTGCCTCAACTCACAGCTTCATCACTAACAGGTGAGGTCCTCAAAGTAATGTGACTCTAGTTTTACAACAGCTTCACTTTGAGGCCCTCAATAGTAATGTTGGCTGTCTCAGATGTTGGCACAGACTGGACTTGTTTGGAATTCAATCACACAACATCTGCATAGAAATGTCAAAAAGAGATAAAAAAGTCATGAACACAAAAAATTAAAGCACCAGCTGAGATCAATCAGGCCTACAGGGATTCAAAATCAAAAGCTTTTAAAAACGACCAGTTCTGTGTTTTCACTCAATGGTTACTCCAAAGAAAGTCATTTAACAAAAATACACAAAGAAAGATAACTAAGTCCCTTGTTCCCCCCCCCCAATGTTGTCACTCAGTATGACTAAAAATACAAATTTTGTAAAACAAGTTGTTGTAACCTTTTGAATTTAAGTGAATATGGGATTCTAGTATTTATCCCATTTTTTAAAATATGACTTTCTATGAATCGATCACAAAAAATGTAGTCTGATCATTGATTCAAACTGCCAATGTTGGTTTACAAGCAAGCATGGCCATGCTGGCCGGCTAGGGACTCCAACAATGACATAAGCCTTTCATGTCAATAAATGATCAATCTGAAAATAACAAACAAGATAAGACACTGCTCATTTTCTTTTTCTTTACCATAAAACACACTGTACTATAAGCCAATAAATTATGTGTCAATTCAATAATGTGTTAGAACACCCCTACAAAGATTCTACCTTTTGATTGGTTTAGAGCAAATCACTAGAAAGCCACACAAGAGCGACCACGCGCTTTAGATGAAGCAAACATTGTAATTTACTCTTAGCAAAAGCAGCTTTGTGGTACCTAGACGTCAATAATAATAAGAAAACGCAGTTCTTGTATAGTGTTTTATGCTCTCGAGGGGTGTCTGAAATTGCTCAGTATTTTTCCTACAAGGTATGTGGAGTTACGTGTTGAAGTATATGAGACCTATTCCTTTGCATAGCACCATGTTATAGTTTACAAAGTACTGTGGCGCAATATGCAGCCAACCAAACCAGGAACACCGGGGCGAACCCCTTCTCTTTACGATAAGTGCACTGGGTTCTTTTACATGCATTACACAACACACAGGAACTACAGCTTATGTCCCATGCGAAGGACAAAGCATGTGTTTAAGTGTCTTGCTTTTTAAGGACACAAGTGTCACGACTGGGATTCAAACCCACACTCTGCTGATCAGAAACACCAGAGCTTGAGTTCGGTGCTCTTATCCGCTCGGCCATGACATGATATGGGAGGTTTATATAACAAATATTGATTGCCTTTGCTACATGCTCCTGTTATAACCTATATGGTAAAAACTATGACTGCCCCAGAGCAGTCTATTTTCCGGAGGCTTTGCCTTTAGAAATAGAATGTGCCGAGGATCGCCTCAGGAGTTGTAGTTTAAACTACGGAAGCAGTCAATGTTTGTATTACTACACTCGCTCTTGTTGAGTTGTACTATAATTTGTGGCAGACAGTAACATGTCCATAGCATCAATTTAGACTCTAGAGCCACAGGAAGAGATGAGTGTTCATGGATCTAGTGACTAATGTGAGTTTCTTACAATCTGATATGTCCAATAGAAGCATTTTTTATGGAGTCAATGCTCAGACAATGTCACTGTCACTACAAAGACTAGGGTGGAGGGATCAGACAGGATGTGATGTGCGTAGATCAATTATTAATGTATTTCTATATAAAGCTCGGATGAGTCTAAGCCTGGATGAGAGAAACATGTAGCAGGTATCACGACAGATATCTCGGTCTCTACGACGGATCATCGGTATATTTTTACCTTGATTGGCGTGAACCATTAATCTAAACTAACGTCACGTCTACCCTTCATCCTTGGTCTACCTATCCATACCCGACAAAATCTGCCTATTTATCAATCTAAAACGTACCTTTATAACATCCAGTGATACTCCTCTCTTTGTTGAACAGCAAGATAGTCCATACAGTGTCATAGTTTGAATGAAAAGCGACATTTCTAGGTAGAAATTTGGGGAACGAAGTTGTAATCGAAACTCCCTCCATGTAAAACTGTACTAATATGAACTAGAGAGGGCGCACTTCATAAACAAACCAACACTTTTATAGGGAGCACCACACTAAATAAACTCCCATAGGAACCAATGCTTAATGATAAATATTCAAAATTACTCAAAAAATCGTGAAAGTCTCCCAGCCTCTTGAAAACCAATCAAACATATTTTCGGACGACTGAACTTCAGAATTCTTTTCAATTTTTGCCAGGTCAGCCATTTGGATCTTTGCTAACTATCCCAGAAGAAAAAAACGCAAAAATTTGTTTTTTTCCAAAACCGACTTGCTACCAGTTTTCGTGAAGCTCTTCTCCACTTTCCCTGTCAAATAGGGCCATCTTTAACGCCTATATTTATCAAGTCTCCTCAAAAGTTGAAGCACAGAACCCCCAGGCTGTGATAGATTCTTATATATACACAATCTATTAATCGCATGACCCCAAAAACGTTGTAATTAAAAATAAGTTGTGGGTTTACAAATTATGATAAGTAGCTTGGCGCATGATTTCTGGCTTATTTGGTGAGGTGCGTCCATTAAAGGCACAGACATAATAATTATGGTCTGTGATTATTGGGGCTATGGCCTATGCAGGTTACTTTTTAAAAGACGAAGCAGGCATCATATACATGTAGGTTGCTATTGTATGAATCTAAATCAAGGTTCAGACATGCTTTTAGTTTGTACATAAGGGTTTATTGGTAATTGTTACTCATTTTTTAGGCTCTATTACCCTCAATGTTTGATATTCAAAAGCTTTCGCAGAATGAGATACACATGTATTATCAGATAAGGAAGTATCATACAAATATTTACTACTGCGACTGAACCCCAACATTCTGAAATAAATAAGAAATCCTGACACTCATGTAAGAACATATGTTGAACTGTGTTTTATTGCGTAAGTTTAATCCAATCTCTGGGACAGCTATCAATACAAATATATTTGATTTATTAATTTTTTTATAATTGTTTTCAAGCAGGGCCAGGGTATACTTTTGGTAATTGTCAAAGACCAGTATCCTCACTTGGTGAATTGGTGACAATTTGGGCCCAACTGTCATTGAAGTGAGTTGCGAGAAAATTATGAAAGAAAGAAAAAACTTGTTCCCTGAAAACCTTTCCCAATCAAATTTAAGGGTGACAAAATAACCTCTTTCTCTAAAACTACATAACTTCGGAGGGGGTTGTTTCTAACAATGCATTATAATGTCCTCAGCAGCTTACCAAGTAAGTTTTAATTGTCATTTAGTTGTGGAGTAAATACTAAAATTACACCCTGCCCAACCTGCCTATAAGTGTCAGAACAAAAGGGGAAAGTTGAATTACGCCCCACCTTACGCCCTCCGAATGAATATGCCCCCCCCCCCCCGATTCGCCCCCTTTTTAGAGACTTTTTTGATCGCTGTTATTGTCTCAGTTTATACACTTCTAACAATTAGGGTTATTCTCACTGCAGTCCTGCAGTCCTACCACAACTCCCTCGTATCCAGTCCCAATACTCTCATCGTATCTGTTTATTCTCTACTTTAACATTGTTAATGCATTCTGAGATTCTATAATTACATTAAAGAATGTCAGCCTTTGAAAAAGATTGTGCAAAGGTCGAAACAGCATAGTAATCAATCCTTTTGATTATACCAGAGAAAGAAGAGGATACCACAGGTCATTTTGTTTGGCAAGCAGCTGACGTTACCCTTTTTTACAAGACTTGAAAAACAAAACAAAAAACTACTTTTTACTGGTAAAAAAGGTACCTGCCAGGATTGGAACCCCCAGAGCTCACAGCTCCGGAATTCCGGGAGCTCTGAGCCAGCCCGCTGGGCCAAATCGTCACTCATATAAATTTAATGGTTTATATGTATTGTTTACATATTTGTTATTAAATCTTTATGTGATCACATGATATGAAAATTTATTTCCTCTTGCAAAGAATATCACATGGGCACTCCATTTCCAATTTGTATGAGCCACGTCAGAATATACTCAACTCTACATGTCAGTGGCTGGATGTTTGAAACCAAGCCATGATACTTACTGCCTAGCCACAATTCTGCAAACTACATTATTCTAAGTGCAGATCATAAGCCCTTTCTAGAATACCAGCTGTTTCAGCAACAAATTTTAATCTCAACTGGTGCTCATGATCCGTTCTTGTTCTTTGATGCGACATTCTGTTCTTAAGCAACAAGATCATATCACATGCCTCTCTGTAAGAACTGTCCATCATGGTGGGATGCCATATCATTCTTATCCTGCATCTGTTCATACATCACAATGAGGTAAAACCCAACCAGGCTAATGTACAGTATTAATATCAACACCATAGCATTGAAGAAAGTGTACAGTTTATTCAACAAAACATTCGACAGATGTTTAGTTTTGTCAACTGCAGCCTCTGTCGGGTGTCACCTTGCAAAGTGGTTATATTCAGCTGGAGTGTGTTCCTCCCATGGGTCTTCATCAAAGAAATGATGTTCAGATGAGCATAATTTGGTCAGACCTAGTACCACAGCCACAAGGCACAAACCAATGATGGCTGTTGACCAGTAGGCAGAGTATAACTCCAGACGAAAACCCAATATTCTGAAACCAAAAAGAGAAATAGAAAAGTCTTGATTAACAGTCATAAATACCCAACAGTTGAGGCAGTCCTATTGGTTTAAAGGTGGTCACATGACCATATTTATGTGGTACTAAACAGCTGCTAAAGACATAGCTGGAGCTGTTTAAGACCAGTTGGTTAAAGTGCGTTTAGCATTCATAACCATACACAGGTTGCTGCGCAAGCTTAAGCGGCACTAATAACGCATAATGCAATCAACACGTACGGTACTCAATATATAAAAAAGAGGTTGATATTGCCTGGTACCCAACACATGTTTTTAAGCAAGAGTACAAGTTAGTACAGCCACTAGTTGACAATAGTCCTTGTGTGAACTTGGCCAACACTAGACTATTGTGATATTGTATATAGTTTATTAGAAATTGATTATAGATTTATCAGCTATTGATCATCAGTAATTTGCATTAGGTTATGCAGCGATAGGCTCACGCGTGCAATTCACCGCACCTGCTATGTGATAATTGAAACATAGTGTGCATTGTAAAGAACATTATGTTTACATCACACACCTGCACCTTCCTAGCAAGCGCCCTCTGTTGACAAGCTGCGCATCGTATCAGGAGTAAATAGAAGCATTTAGATTATTCTTAAGAAAAGCATGATGAT
Organism: Evasterias troschelii; assembly: GCA_032357145.1. Lineage (NCBI taxonomy): Eukaryota > Metazoa > Echinodermata > Asteroidea > Forcipulatida > Asteriidae > Evasterias > Evasterias troschelii. Next base: position 6,040,005 of record JAUELU010000053.1, on the reverse strand, counting down.
GACATTCTATTTTTAAATATAACTTAAGAATAAGCTGAACAAAGGAATGTAACAGTAATTGATTGTCTGGCACCATCCAGGAGGGATGTGTGAATAGTAATAAAGTAACTGTTCACTGTTGGATTGTAGAACTGACTCTATACTAACAGTCAGCAATTAGGAAACTCACAACACTATTATCTTAGGATAATCCTACTAGATAATCCCTTAACTGGAAAGCTTTCACACAGGGGAAGGTTCCAGTTACTCTTTGCAAACTAAGAAGTAACACCAAATAAGTAATCAAAAACAAGTTCTTTGAACAGTCACTTTGGCTAAAATACTAACCTAAATTACATTAAACTTATATCAAGTGATTTTCCTGCCTATACAAATGCAAGACAGCTCACCTTACTACACTGTGTATCAAGATTTTACAATATGGATTTGTAAATGGAATCATTGTACATCTGTGTGCGTGCTGCATTCTTGTCAGTCTGCAGACTGCATGCATTTGGCTTCAATAGTAGATATGAACTTTTACCCCCTCACTCTGTTCATCTGCCAGTGAGGCCATGCACTTAATGGATAGTAATGCCTTACCCTGTGGAACACTGTAGTATAACATCATTGTAACCATCTGAGTTGAAATCTCCAATCACTAATGGTGCAGTTGGCTGACATGGCAGAGAATGATGTGCAATCATGCGACCATCTTCTAATGATAGAATAACAAGATCATCCCACCCAACTAAGGCAGCTGCACTCTGGAAAAGAAAACCACATTGTTTGTGCCAATAACTAAGTAGATCATACTAACAAAAGAATTACCACTTTTGCAGGCTTGCAATCACGTTTTAAAGTAAACTTCAACCATGTAACCAAGCATATGCAGTCAGAACATGATATGGTAGATTTATCTATGCATGTAACTACAGACTAACAGTTTACTATACAACTTGAGTGTCATGACCTGAAGGCATTATGGTATCTATCCATAGTAACTATTAACTTACCAGTTTACCATACACCTTGAGTGCCATAACCTGTATACTGGGCTGGAAGCTTTGTGGTATATATCCATAGTAACTATTAACTTACCAGTTTACCATACACATTGAGTGCCATAACCTGAATACTGGGCTGGCATTGTACATGTAGTATCTACCCAATGTAACTATTAACTTACCAGTTTACCTACACCTTGAGTGTCATAACCTGAATACTGGGCTGGGAGACATTGTGGTATCTATCCATAATAATTATTAACTTGCACTTTACACCTTGAGTGCCATAACCTGAATACTAGGCTGGTATTGTGGTATCTATCCATTGTAACTATTAACTTACCAGTTCACCATACACCTTGAGTGCCATAACCTGCATACTGGGCTGGAAGGCATGGTGGTATATATCCTTTATCTCTTTGGAGAAGTGATACTTATTCTTAAAGATTGTCATAGCATTATTCCACTTGACTTCTGTATCAACCTGCAGGATAGGGTGTATTAGACAGGTCTGATGAAATGTGTCAGGTGGTTAAAGAAAAACTGGTGATTAGACTGTACACAAATGCACATTATCCTGTTGGTCAGTGTGATGTTATTCCACTGTAAACTCACCTACTTCTACATAGTCCGACTTCAATCATTACCAGAAGCTTATAAGAAATGCATTGAGCTAATTGTTCTTTTTGAAACTACACAGAAACCATTGGTTTCGCCACATAGTCAGGTAACGAATTAATCCACTATTTTTGCATAAAAAAACAATTCCACTAAACACAATCTGTGTACACCTCTGGAACTAGTTTGTCAACTGCCAGTTCCGAGCTGAGCTAGTATCGACTGTCCACCCGAAATAAACCAAGTTATGTTTGTTTCACTGTTCCTCATACTGCTCTCAAGTTCAGCATCACGTGGGTTAACATTATTTTGTGACACCATCTTTTCCTGTGTTTATGTAGCTAGGACGACGTTCGCGAGTGTGTACAACACTCGTGAGACAGCTCCATGATTCCTTTGTAAAGTAGACTGTCAAATGTGCAACAGTCTACTACACTTGCCTACCCTGTGCATAAGTACTGGCGCACACCCAGAAAAAAGCATCCGGTACGTGAATAGACCATCAGAACTTACATTGAGTACCAGATTATGTTTTGGGGAGTATTTTGCTATGCTATATAACAAAAATTATTCTTGTGTGTGATAAGGAAAGCTTTCTGACATACAGTATTATTCACATAAACAGTAACTTGAGGGTACTCTGGAGCATTTTGTAATGCAATACAAAATAAGGCATTCTGTAGTGGTATCTCACCTGCCAATTGATACGGCCTGATGAACCATAGCTGGTGACCCGACCATTACTGATCAGGAATACACTATCAAGTCTACCCCGTGATTTCTGGAGCAAACTGGTACCCAGCAGGTGATTTATCACTCCAGATTGTTTAGCAATACTGAAAAATTTAAACAAATTCAATTCTTTAGTTAAAGAGCACAAATGGAATTTGCAACCCACCCTCTCCAGGACAGCAGCAATGCTTGTAGGAGAGTACAACAATGCAAGATGCAAGATACTACACATCTACATAAGCTGGTGTTGTGTGCACCCAACTCTACCAATAAAACCACTCATTTGTAATATCAATGCCTCAATGATTAAGACCAGAGACCATTCTATGCCAAATACAGTATTGGCGACATCAACGGTTTACTACATTTCCTACCATTACTACTTGTACATCTGGTCAATAACTTTAATGATAACTTGAAAAATACACTTTCAGTAATTGTCAAGATAGTCATGCAACACTCAGGTTTGTGACATACCTTGGTGTGACAATTGGAGCGATGGCAAGTTCCAAGTTCTCTTTAATGAATGTTATCCTTCCAAACAATGACCCAGCTGAAAATTACAAAAAATCATAACTTCATTAATTCTGTAATACAATACGCAGTTTAAATTTTATTTATTGCAAAACCCAACTGAGTCCTGGGCATTTTTTTGGCTACCTGACCAGGAACATGTTTGAGCTTCAGCAATTAGCTATGAGTTTTCGCAAGTTAGATGCAGTGACAAAGCTGTTTGGAAACAAATGTAGCAGAGTTGTTGAATAAATTAGGCTCGGTTTCAAGATGGTGGCTTTTACATACTAACAAAGAAATTGTCCACAGAATATTTTGAAAATTACAAATGTTGAAGCATACCAATCCAATAACGTTAATAAAACGAAAGAATATGTATCAAAATAATAAAAGCCGTGTACTTTGAGCACAATAGTTTTCAAGAGATCTACTCTGTCAAGAAATGTTTCTGGTTACTGACCCGTTTTCACTTAGCTCTCGGAATTTATTTAACTTAGTAAATCTTACATTAGAAACTTGTTTCTGGACAGAGTTTCCAAAATATGCCCCTAGTAATTTGGAACTGTTCGGTATGTATTGTGGAGCAAGTTGTGTTGTTTGGAACTTTCTGCAGAATCAGGGAGAGTTGGTACCTCTGGCTATTTCACCACAGCACAAAACAAACTTTTGACCAAAGCACAAACAAACTTAAAAAATGTTTAACCAATGTCAGAACTCACCTACCAGATAAACTTTCATCAAGAAATGTCTGAATGACAAACTGAAATAAATAAAAAATATTAATTTAACTTTACCTACTGCATCCATGTATGCATGAGCTTCACATATTGATCCATTGAAGAGCATTGTGTGAGGTGGGATACCAGACTTAACAATAGCCATGCAGTTATCTCTGTGTGAATTATCTTCGGTGAAAGACGCTGAAAATATTGAAGATATAAAAATGATTAGAGCCCCGGATCATGTTTAATTCATTTTGCTGTAGATCATTCTAACCTGTACTGGGTTTGCACGATAAAACTACTTTTTATATTTATCGATACAAGTACGTTTTAAATGTCACTGTATTATAAAAAATACAAAATTTGAATCCAGTGTGCAATAAGGGAAAAAAAGGTGTAGCAATGAGGTCTTAAACATCGGTTTAAAATCACCAGATAAAGGACTGAGCTAAAGGCGAGGTCCTTTACCTGGCGTGTTGTGGCCGAGCGGATAAGAGCACCAAACTCAAGCTCTGGTGTTTCTGATCAGCAGAGTGTGGGTTCAAGTCCCGGTCGTGACACTTGTGTCTTTAAGCAAGACACTTCACCATGTTGTTGCGTCCTTCGGATGGGACGTTAAGCCGTAGGTCCCAAGTGTCGTGTAATACACGTAAAAGAACCCAGTGCACTTAACAGGAAGAGAAGGGGTTCGCCCCGGTGTTCCTGGTTTGATTGGCTGCATATTGCACAACAGCACCTTGTAAACCATTGCATGGTGCTATGTAAAGGAATAGGTCTCATACTTCAAAACATAGCTCCTCATACATGTACCTTGCAGGATAAATACTATAGCGCTTAAAAAGCAAAGTATTAAACAGTGTATAATGTCAAGTATTACCATTTATTATTACTACCTGCAAGGTTTTAAACAGCTGTTTAAGACCGAGTCACATTCTTTAATTCTCATTCATAAATACCTCGACGAGTTTGTGCATTCTGATTGGTCAAAGACTGGTCACGTGGGGGTGTATTAACATGTGATATAAAGACCGGCTCGGTAAACTAGCAAATAAATGGCCCCTAAACAAGCACAATGTTGTGTAAAAGTTATATCTGCTCACCGTGCTTGTTGTGCGGAAACTGTCAAAACTGTTTTCTTTGCGCGTATTGTTTTGGGGTTATTTTAACAAGGACAGATGGTGCCGCGTGTACGCGCATACCACGCGTATGCGTAAACGCACAGTCAATGTATAATTTTTTTAAAGTTGGTTCTTCAAAATATGCACATAATCGTCATTGATCTCCATTATACTGATATAGTTATTTAAGTGCAAGGGATTAGGAGCCAAGCAAAAGTTGAACAGCTAAAAGAATGGCCCTGGAACATGAGTGGAACATTTCCAAATTAACGGCGGCCGAAATAATCACAAATTCTGATGTTTATTACTCTTTTTCTTTGTTAAAGGTATTTATTAATGGCAATAACAGTGTGGGGAGCCGGTCTTCACTGCGTGGTAATGACCTTAGTTGGTGGCTGGCCGCTGTTAATGGACCTCGCCTTCGGCTCGGTCCATTAACAGCGGCCAGCCACCAACCCGGTCATTACCACGCAGTCAAGACCGGCTACCCACACTGTTATTCCCTAATTAATAAATACCTTTCCGTAAACACATAACAAAAACTATAAAAGTTGAGAACAAATCTGAAAGTTTAGCCCAAGAGCTCGCCTCGACTCTGTGTTGAATTACCATCCATGTTGAGTGCTAAATAGCTCAAGGCATAAGTTTGAAACGTGAGCGCTGAAGGTAGAAACTATCGTATGCAAGTTTCAAACTTGCAGGTGCCAAATTTGCAACCTACCAACTTAAAATTGGGCTGTGAAATTTGCGCTATGGTGCAGTCATCTGATAATGCCCTAATTTGACTCAAATTCCTCAGGCATGTTTAAACACTCCTGTATTTATATCACACGTTTAAACATGGTCACGAATCTCCTCTCCACCAATAATAATGCATAATCTGTCCAAGGTATTTCTGAAAAGCCATCGAAGTAAGCTCTTGTCCCAACAGATGGTAAACACCTACTAAATCTAATTTGCAGTTTGTTCATTTCTCGGAGCCAAATCAAATCGGTCATTTATGAATAATCTGCACATGTTGAACATGCAGTATTTAGAATTTCAGCAAAGGCAGAAATAATACAATTAATATGTTGTGTATCACAAAATGTACAACTGAGCTGGCACAAATTTTAATAGAACATGTCAAGCTCTTTTTCAATTCATGAAGAGTATGTGAACTTTTTGTTTTGGTCATCACAACTGATTTAATTAGCCCATAGTTTTGCCAAACAATTAACCCACGGCTGTCACAATGCAATAAACAGGCCTGGACAATTTTGTATGCAACACTGTCATAATATTAGACTCGCTGGCACTATTATATAAGTCCCAAAACTATTTTTTTAACAAATTATGCATGATATGATCTGCACTTAACTAATTATCTGCACCATCTACATATTGTCATATCCAAATTGATTTCCTGTCACTAACCTCTGACCTGGTCAATAGTGCCATCATTGTCTACATCAGCATATGTGGCTACATCATGGGATAGTTTTAGTCTGGTTAACGGTCTACCAGTTGCCAGATCTAGTACTTCAATACCCTACAATGAGAAACAAAATCAGCATTTAACTAAAATCAAGTTTTATGAAAATAAAGGATCACAGACCACAGCTAAAAAGTTTACCCTGTTAGCAGTTTAAAATAAGAGGCAATAACAGATAACCCCCCTATGGCAATCAACATGAATGGGATGATGTGAGTTTAGTTGTTGGTTGGTGGTCTGCTGGCAGCAGTACAGCTTCTCTACGACTGCTGGTCATGTGCCTCTCCCATTGCCCACATCAGTCACCAGTGAAGTCACCATCATTGTTTAACAATACAGGGAATAAAATACAGGAATTTAAGAGTAGGCAATGAGGACTTAAACGGCCATTTAAAACCAGCCGGGGCATGGCCAAGTGAGAAAGGACCCAGCCGAAGGCAAGGTCCTTTGTCACACGGGACAAACATGCAAGGTTTTAAACGAACGTTCAAAACCGAGTCACCACTCTTTTATTCCCATATCCCACGTTTAAACATGGCCATGTGATTTCCTCTCGATAAATCAAAACAAATTGTGAATAAAGTTTTTTATGAATAATGGATCACTCTAGCATCACTTCCAATTCATTTCAGACCATTTAATAAAAAATAAATAAAAAATCATGCATCAGGCCTTATTTTTACACCACATGATTTAGATGGTGATTTCTATCCACTTCTTAAAAGTCTACATGAATATTCATCCTACCTCATGCATATGAATGACTACAGCATTAGGGTTCTTGACATGCTCAGTTGGGCTGTGCGGTCTGAGACCTCCAAAGTGGTATCCAGCAATGTGTTCCCCATCCAAGCCCATCACTGAGACAAAAACAAACCAAACAAATTAACCCAGTTATTATCTGAAAGCTTTCTTTGCTGTAAAGTAAGGGATTAACTAGTAATCCAAAAGGCTTGCCTCATTTGTTATGGATAAATTTATTTAAAGGCACTGAACATGTTTGGTAATTATCAAAGACCAGTATCAAAGACCAGTATTGTCACTCGGTGTATCCCAACATATGCATTAAATAACAAACCTGTGAAAATTTGGGCTGAATCGGTCATCGAAGTTGCAAGAAAATAAAGAAAGAAAA
>JAUELU010000053.1:6000894-6011256 GCA_032357145.1 Evasterias troschelii | reverse complement strand
TCTGATAGAGTCAATGACTCTCTGATAGAGTCAATGACTCTCTGATAGAGTCAATGACTCTCTGAGAGTCAATGACTGATAGTCAACAACTCTCTGATAGAGTCAACGACTCTCTGATAGAATCAATAGCTCTCCGATAGAGTCAATGACTCTCTGATAGAGTCAATGACTCTCTGATAGAGTCAATGACTCTCTGATAGAGTCAATGACTCTCTGAGAGTCAATGACTCTCTGAGAGTCAATGACTCCCTGATAGTCAACAACTCTCTGTTAGAGTCAACGACTCTCTGATAGAGTCAATAACTCTCCGATAGAGTCAATGACTCTCTGATTTTTTTATATTATTCTCTGAAAGAGTAAGTGACTCTCCAAGAGTCAAAGAATCTCTCATCAACGACTCTCTGATAGAGTCAATGAATTCCCGGTAGAGTGAATGACTCTCTGAGAGTCCTGAGAGTTAATGACTCTCTAAAAGAGATACTGAATTTTCAGTAAGAGTTTCATACCAGAGATGTTGCCTAACAGTGTTACCAGGTATTGCACACAGTGTGTTGCTTCATTCCATTTGAACATAATATGTACAGTGTAATCTGTCTCCCATCCAGTCTACAAATGACTCATCTTATTAAATGATAAACTTCTCTTAGTCTTTTCTTATATTGAGAATGATAGACGTGTAACCAACATGTGTTGGTTCAAGTTGCCACCATTCCAGGTAAACTTCAAATCTTGTAGTTACACTTCTAGAACATAATTTTTAAACAAGCTAGAATTCAACAGTGTAAAAGAATAAAGATTTGTTGAGAATGTGCTTCAAGGACGCCCTATGTGTTGAGGAGGTGGTTTTTGTTTACTAACCTTTTCTTGTCAATGAACAATTTAAGTACTGTTAATATTAATAAATAATACTAATACTCACCATACTGAACTTGCAAATTAATCATGTACCATGTCAAGCTCAAACTGCAAACCCTTGTGAAACTGCCAAGCTCATTGTTGAGGACTTCCTGCAGTGTGCACTGTAGTTCCACTGACTAGATAGTCTTGATTGGCGAATTTCCTTTTGTTAATTTAACATAGTAGCGATATCATAACACAAATAACTGGGGAAGAGATATCTGTATCAAACAGACATCTGGATCAAAACGAACAGATTTGTAGACTTGCCCAGCCCTCTTAGCCACCCAATGTTGCCGCTGACTGATACCAAAACTAGCATCGCCATTCAAGACTACTCACTTGATATGTATTTAATTAGGTATGAAACTCTTAGCTACTGCAAATTGTTTGAAATACTTTACTGTTTTGAATAGAACAAATCTAAACCTTGCAAAATAAGGACATTTGAAAAGGCTGTGAAATTAATAATGAGGGTTTTCCAAAATGAAGCACTTCAGTGTAGGTGCATGAATTGAAATGAAACTTTAAAAATATGTTTGTCACCAAAATATGTTTGTCACCAATGCTTTCAGTACACCAGCTATTGCTCATTAGTGATTTTCTTTCTATTACAGACAGCGGAATGGAAAACAAGGGACTTTATTTTGTTTAATGTCAAATATTAAAATATGTCTTTAAAAGTCTTTATTTTGTATAAATAAGTTACAAAATGAAAGTGTTTTGGATGTAGTGTTTCTTTTTATTGATTTCTAGTTTTGGGGAATCGTGTTTAAGCTACAAAGCTCAGGGAACAGTATCATGTTTTCATACCTTTCTTAAACTTTGATTAGAAAGTCAAGCCTTGGATTCAAACCATGCTCTGTTCAGGTTAATACTTGTGTAGCCTGTGAAAATGTAACATACATCATGTTCTAAAACTAAATTAACTATTTTTGGTGTACACTTGAGCAAAATAAATATAATATTCAGTGAAATAATTTGTCAATCATTGTATTTCTGAAACTCTGATTTCAAGTTGTATTAGAAAATGAGGATTGTTCTTTGTGTCATTGAAATGTAACTTTCAAAACCATTACATGAATGTCACTATAATATTATGTTACTGATCATGTGACTCCCCTCATGTGCATCTTAATGCAGAGTAAACAATTTTGTTTTTTTATAATAAGTACATTTTCCTTCCCCCCCCCATGAATCGTTTTAAGTGCCTTTACAATGAATATCACCCCATTGCATATCGCCCTGTTAAGTGCCACTCAAAATTCTTCTATCAAAGTAATGTAAGAAACCACATTGCGAAGCACTGATTAAGCTCAAAGTTAGAGCCTTATTTAACCTGTGTTGACAAACCTGTCATAAATAGTTAACAAAAGATTGAATTGCATCTTTGAATTGTGTATAAATATTTTGAATACATTTATGGGAATGTGTAAATTGAAATACTGTGAAACAACAAGAACAGTTTTTATCGCCAAGGTCTATACCCACCCATGACAATCCGGATTAAAACTCTTCCCCTATATCAAACTGATAAGCTTTAGGGAGTGTGTCTGAAGATGAACCATTCATCAAATAACTAATGTGATTACCGCTCAATTAAATCATGGACGAGTTCGAATCAACAGTTTTGTTTCGTTTTTGTATTGTTTGTTTAGCCTCTTGTTTTCTTCTCTCAGCATATTTGATTGGGACTCTAAAGAATTTAAGCATCAGTGGTGGGCGTTTTTGTTTGTTTTTTTTCCATCGGGGATTCATAAAGTTGGTTGAAACGAATTGGCAAGTAGTAGTCCGACATAGATAACTAGGCACTAGTATTAACTCGTCTTAACTTGGTGGGTGTGTTAATCGGGTCACTCTTTAGCAAATATGCATAGCCTAACTGATGTGTCCGCTTACTATGGGTTGGTCTGATCGACTAATACCAACCATAAATGTAGTTTTGTTCGCAGTGAAGTATTGACACTGCCTGGTCAATTTCCAATTTGCTTGTACTAAAATGGTGACATCGTGGTATGAAGCAAAAAGAAGATTTACTTTACCAAAATGATGGGCTCTGGTTTTTATCAATATCTAGATTTAGCAGCTTGAGTTGAAAGATTTTATGGAACGATGAGGTGGAAATGTCAAATTTGTTGTGTATAAATCATGATTATAATATTTTTCAGTGCAGTGAGCTCATTTTTATAGAGCAGCGGCATGCAGTTATCGAGGTCCCAATGTGATATCAGTTTGTTCATTGTCAACATAGCAAAATACACAGAACACTTCTCATTGATTGGGCGAAGGCACGGCTTTAACTAATTTATTCGTGGGGTTCTACTACCCTCATAAATTATGATGCATGCGTCAATTCAAACAGTTTGTAATTGTTTCGGATAGTTCGCAATTGTTTTTGATCCGGAAAGTGTTATACTTTTTTCGGAAAGTTAACTTGGAGTTCAATAAATGCTTTCAGAATAGGGAGCGCACTTTCATGTTATATAAAATTATTAGAAATACATCAAATTGGTAGACCTACTCTTCACCACGAGCGATGAATGCATTTTGTGTGATTTGGACGTAAACAGTATCACTCCGCGGCCTCGCCATTGCATATTTTATCGTACACGTTCTCTGCATTTAGCACGTTGGACCAGTTTAACAGGTGTTGAATGCAGATCCAATTCCACACAAGAATGTTTACACCTTGACACCTTTTTGATTTGGACACGCTTCAATTCACTTCTACATTCACGAAATATGGAAGATTCTTCATGGCGATACAAGATTTACAATGAGATTTTAGAGGCTCAAGGACAGCAAGACACTATCAGTCATTCGGAAGGAGATAGCTGGCAAGGAGAGAGGGAAACGACGCTAAAACCGAAACCATATCACTCACAAAAACTTGGTGAAAATAATGGAAGTTCGTACTCGGATTTTGAGGAGGATTCTGGTCTTTCTTCCGGAGTAGGTTTGTCTCATAATGATAGGAGGGATTACATCGATTATGTTGGAGCTCCAGATTTGAATACTGAGAGTGTGAATCGTGGATATATGGGAGAAAATTTACACGGGAGTGACCCATATCCTTTGGATCGCCAAGGTAACCAGCGCGACGCGGCTCCTCCATACAGCGTAGTGTATCACCCCGTAAACTCCCGACCAAATCAGGATCAAACCGGCAATTTTTACGGAGATGACGGGTATATCCACAATGTACATGATCACCATCACTCTGGGGAAGATGTGAAGGCAAACCCTTGGAATGACAGAGAAGAATCTGACAATTCTACCTCCAAATCCAGCTTCGCGCCATACGGAGACGGATCCAAATACGGCAGCGAGAGGTCAAACACCGCAGCCAATCCCCAAGCCGACCGCAGCCGATGGCACACGGGTTCAGAGGGTACAGCACGGATGCCACTGCCATTAGTCACTGGAGGTAGTGGTAAGTCACACAGCTACAAAGACAGTCATCGAAACAGTAACAGTGATTCGTTCTCTTTCAACGAGTCTCAACATTCATCAGGAATAACACGGGATAACCGCGAGTCATCTTCGACAGAGAAATACAACGAGTACGACGAGTATCACCCCGGACACGAGGGATACAGTACCGGCGAGGCGGATCGAAGGGGAAACGGGAAAGAATTGCCGGGGAATAGTTGCAGGCATTCCTCGGCGGCAGTTGGGGAGGGAATTCCTCGTGCAGAGAGGAAGGGCAGCCTTCAACAACACAGTGCACATCGATCACAAAACCAACCAAGATCACATGAAGTCTGTTATGGTCCAGAGACTCAACATGATCTTCAAGAACAACATGCTGCATCAAGGCATTTTGATAATTTGTCAGAATCTTTAAGGGCATCTGACAGACAGTCTGCATTTCAACCTCTGCATGAGAATAAGCTTCCTTCAACGAGAAGACACTCTGGTTCTGGTTCTCGTTCGTCCATTACCAGCAACAGCAGCAGTTCAGCTGACAACAGCTCTGGGCATTCACAAGATCGGGACTGGAAACAAAGACAAAGTAACAGGAGAGGTAAATCCGAAGAGTACAGAAATCCCAGCTCCAGCAAGCAAAATAATCCTGACAACCGAGATTGGTACAGACTTGTAGAGAAAGCTGAAAGAACCAGACCAGAGGAGAGTCCTTCGAAAACTAGTTGCAGATCATCGTCATCAGAAAAGTCAGAAAAGTCTCCATCGGTAGACTCCGGATACTATTCACAGGAAACCAAGTACACTAAAGCTAGCAAAATGAATGTGGAAACAGCCCCTCTACCCCATCTTAAGAGCCAAGAGACAGCACACAGTACAAAATCTGGCCATAAAAATAGTGGGAACATGAAACAAACTGGGACTGCAGTGACAAAGGGTTATGCCTCAGCCCCCGTCTCAACTGCAACCAAAACCACAAGAGTGGCTCCTGAAGTTACGTCGGTGCCTTTGCCTAAGAAGAATCCCCTTCTGAGGTACGATGTGGTGCCACCTAAGGCACATGGCCCCTCAGAAGCGGAACGTAAATTGGAAGAGCTTACTCGTCAACTAGAGATTGAACTTTCAGAAAATCCAGATGGAGAGGAGTTTGGTGAGTGCAAGTGGATCAAAACATATCCTTTTGTAGTTGTGGTAATCGTAACCCTCCGTAACTAATCCTTTTGATGCAAGTTATGCATTCAAATTATATTTAATTTATAAACACCAAATGTTTAGAATGGATTTCAGTTTAACGCACACAATTCCAATTGGACTTGGTGCTTTGACAAAATCTGAAATCTACAATGTAGGACAGTTATTTGGCTAGAGTCATACAACACTGAACTGGGATGATAACTTCCTCTTAATAGCATTAGAATTCCCATTAACAACTTCCCATAGGAAGTGTTCATAAAGCCCCTAATAGTCTTGGGGGGAAAGGTTGGGTTTGAAATAGTTTGTTTCTTTTTGTTTAAAAGTGTTAGGGGGGCATGATGTTAAATTGGAGTTTGCTGATTTAATTGTTACACTGACAAGATTCATACATTGGTCTCTTGTGGTTTTGTTGGGGGTAATCCTTGACAGTACTTAACCATAATTTGCCCCACTTTATCTGGGAGTACAACATGCGTTAGAACACAGCAACAATGAGATGTCTAGTAATTACCTTTTTCATTAGGAGTGGTTTCAAACTTGACAAGTTTGACAGCGGCTGACACTGACAGACATGTAGTTTCAATAAACAATCACAATTAACTTTTTGTATCCCCCTTATTTTAGGTGGCTGTGTTAAGTGTGGTGAGAAGGTGACTGGTGCAGGACAGGCCTGTCAAGCTATGGGAAACTTGTACCATACAAATTGCTTCACATGTTGTTCTTGTGGTAAGGTTTATAAACAATTATTGCTCGATCGTGTCCCATTTTTTCTGGTGTATTACCAATTGCTCATGTTCTGTGTATAGGCCCCTAGTGGTAAAAACTGAACTTGATAGGATCCTACTGTGGCATTATTAGGCCTATCCCCACAGAATTAGCTTGAGTGATAGTTTGTCAATGTAAACAAAATGCTTTATCAGGGGGGCTGATATCTGTGAGACACATCTGGTTTTCCTCAACAAAGGATTTCTGGAACTGTTTAGATGTTCTCTGACCCCATATATCATTGTGATGACATGCAAAGACTCCCATGATAAATTGTTACTGTGGAAGTCATAAGGTCATACACATTTCTCTCAATATCCTGGAACATCAAAACACAACTGCTCATGGGGATTTATGTTTGTTCAACTTCTCAAGTTGTTTTTAGTCTTTCTTATTCCCTAAATTAACCTTAAGTTCACAAGGCTGGCAAGGAGGAATTTTGCTATTTTTTTACTTTCATTTCTGTATTATTAAAAGGATAGTCAAATTTGTTAGTGACTTATTCTCTAAGTCACAGCTGGCGCTTACAAAAAACTCAAACTTGAACCTGATAACTTTAACTTACAAGCAATATTACCCAATATGAAGATCGGGTTTGGAGCAGTCAGCGTTGGTTGAATTGAGAAGGGTGGGGATGAAGGGTTTTTATAGAGCAATCTTGTTTAGCCCGTACGCACAAGTGCTGCAGTCTGCACTGCCTTTGCTGGGACGCTAGAGTAGTAGTAGCGCAAGGTTTTGTACACACAGATGTAGACAAATCGCTGTGTTTTTAAAGGTATACAAAATTGTCCTTGCAGGACAGCATTACATAATGATGTAGAACGCCCCTATTAAATATTCTGACAACTTACCAACTTGAAGTCAGCAAATGATACACAGTGAGGTATAGTTTGTTAGTTTGGGGGAAAAAGTTCACTGGTCCAACACTTATATTACTGACGTCGTGCCTGTGGTTCAATGTAAATTTTGAGCCTTGATATTACATAATGTACATATAATAGAATTTTGCATAAAAATACCGATGCCAAAAATGTATTGAACTAGATCACATCCAATGTAATCTTTATTGAGAGGGGATAGGGCATCATTTTTGCAGGATGCTTTTTGTTATGGCAGGGTCCATAGGTCAACTTTTATTTACTATGGAGTCCTACAATTTTGCATTTGTAGGCTATAGGTGGCTGTAACATGTACGGAATGGGATAACCACATCTGCTTGCAACTTCCATTTACTTCATATTTACAAAATCAAACTTTGTCTTCATAAGGCTGATTTAAACATCGCCAAACATTTCACCAAAATTGAAAATGGATAGAACAAACTTTTTAATTTGTTGCTGATAAAGTGTTGTACTACCATGGTGACTGACACTGAATTGAAGTTTTATTAGACTGCCTTTATACATTTGAGTGTACAGGGACAGTACATGTAACGAGCAGACAAGATGTCTGCTCCTGTTAGTATCTTGTGTGTTTACAGACACAGTTACAGTTTATCAGTGTTGTCATTTGATGAAGTCAAGTAGGCAGAGTCAGTCATACTTCATTGTGATCACGTCACTGTCATACATTATACCACACTGAGAATTGATAACATAGTGAGACTGCTAATCACTGCTATCTGACTGAGAGTCAGTATGATCACTGTGTGTACCTCCCACTCAATTTCACCACTCGGATCATGGCGCTGTTATTTTCCATCTTCCTTGAGTAAAACAAATATTGACAGTTTACAACAGCCATCTTGTCCAAAGGTCTGTGTATTTTCATTGTTGTTGAAAGCTTTCTTCTAGATGTACAGGCAAACACTTGTGTTGTACAATAATGCATCTGAAATTGACCATTTTGGTAGCCTTCAAAAATGTACACCCAAATATCCTCACAATGTTGAAGCTTACAGTTCACTTATAATTTCAGAACCATCGTTTATATGCAGTTGGGCGGATTGTAATTGGTAGATAAACCGATACACTTTGGCTCAGAACGGTTTCACTTTTTATAGCTTGGATTTTTCAGATACTTAGTACTACACATATGCATTAAGGTACATGAAGTCTCCCCCATTATTGATTTGTGCATTGAGCTTTGCTGTAACCGCAATCCTATGTTGTTATGAATTGATTTCTAAGCTTCCTTTCAAGTTGCTCGTTCGTGCATTGTGTAATCATGGCAAAAGTGTTCTTTTCTGTATTGTGTAATATACAGAGCTTGAAGGTTAGGCAGTGAATACTTACAGGATGCAAAACTGTTGAACAAGTAACTGCATGAGTTCAGAATTACAGGTTTCTAAACTACACCTGACTTCCTTAAGCAGGTTGTAAACAACGAAGACAAATCATGAACGAACATCTCACCTACATGTACAATGTGATGTACATCTTTTAAAAGTACAAGCTCATTTGCATTTAACAGTACATCAGATTGATTTATTGAGTACTGTACTCCCTAAAAATAATTGACTTGAGCAATTAAGTTATAATTTGTATTCAATTACATATGATTAAAAGATTGTAAAGTCCACAGTGTGCTTTAACACAATGATGGTGATTATAGCTCACTCATTGTAACAAGTTATTTAGATCTCATTGATGCAAAGGACCCTCCAAAATGGTTAATTAGTACATTGCTGGATGTTAATCCCTGAACCATGTTAACCGACAGAATATCACTACATTCTAATGTAATCACTTTTGCTCAAAATCAGATAAAAGTCCATGACTCCCACGATCATGGACGCTATGCTTGTAAACATAAAACTTGGGGATGGACACGCAAAATTTGACTTGTTTGTCTGAGATCCGGTATTTGGTATAGTGCAGGGTGCTATTAATTAATTATTTGTATCAATAGAAGGTTTGACCTGCTGTATGGTTACTTCCTACTTTGCAAGATGTTGCCCCAAATTCACAAGCCCAATTGAAGAAATAACAATCTTGTTTTTTACCATGAGTGAATGTCACATCATTTAGGATTGCTATTTGGAACAGTTGATACACAGCTCAAAATAATTGCAGGTGATCACCAAAATGATTGCATTATAACATGTAGGCCAAATGATGATACTGTGTACATTTAAGGCTTACAATATCCCTACTGTACTTTCACATGTGCCAGATTTGTTTTAATTTCTATTTTACTCACAATAACTTGGTTGTTTTGCCCTATCCCTGTAGAATTAAAACATTTAGATTTACAAAATGACTTGTTCTGCAAAATAAAACCCCAATTATGTTCGTATTGTTTTTCAGGGAGGACGTTAAGAGGGAAAGCTTTCTACAATGTTCATGGCAATGTGTACTGTGAGGAAGATTACTTGGTAAGCATGCACATGTAACAGGTTACTAACTATTTGTAGCATTTTCTGTTCAACTAAGAACAGCCAACAATGCTACAGTTACAATTGTGCATGACAATTATGTTAAAGGGACATGTTGCCTTGGATTGGACGAGTTGGTCTATAAAAAGCGTTTGTAACCGTTTGTTATGAAATGCATGGTTAGGTACCAACTCGCCTGATCCAATGTGTCCCTTTAAGCTTTCTGTTTTATAATACCAGGGATGACATTTCATTCTTGCATATTGTGCAGTGTGCACATGTACATAGATAAACAAAGCCTTATTTTAAAGTGTTTTAACATTATCGGAAATGGTGCAGTTTATCATTGGCAGCAATGTCAATGTACTGAATACTAAAATGAGATTCAGACATCTAGGGAATGGTCTCCAGTGAATGATTATGTTTATTATAATTTCAGATTAATACCTGATTGTGTAACACTTGATTTCTGACAATTTGGTTAATTTGGGCCTTGCACTGTATCATTTACATAAAATGAAAACATTTTGTCACCATTTTCACTAAGGGCCGAAAGGTTGCATGCAGCCAAACTTTAACGTTTTGACAAAACTGTGTTTGAAGTCAAACTTGTTTTTTTATTATAACATATTTAATTAATGAGTAATTATTCAATTAACATGATTGTTTCTTTGAGAAGACTGTTCCCGTGTGTGCAATGTGACGTGTGTAAACATTTTGGCTGATTGTAAAAACAGTAGGTCAAAGATTTTGGCACTTTGTGA
>JAUELU010000053.1:5689735-5704811 GCA_032357145.1 Evasterias troschelii | reverse complement strand
AGGATAAATTCCGAATTTTGAAAAGAAGTTAAAACACATAAGGGTGTTTTTCACTGTTTTCTCATGACTCCGAAGACCGATTTCGCTTAAACTTTCACAGGTTTGTTATTTTATGTACATATTGGGTTACATCAAGTTTGGATGCAGGTCTTTGACAATTACCAATGTTGTACACACCCTTTAAAATGTGGATGAATTGATTTAACAAATTTTCACAATCATTCTTGTTGTTATTGCTTCTTTCTCTCAGAGGAAATGTGCCGAGTACTTCCCGATTAATCAGAAAGTGACGATACCTTGTGAAGAGTCAGACCTCCAAGTCAGCCTTCTGAGAGAAGATGAACATTCCTTTTATACCGTCCGAACCCTGGAGCTCAAAAACAGAAAAGTAAGACCAGGGGTCAATTTCACAAAGCACTAAGATTCATCTTAAGATGAGTTATCAATGTTACCACAGTGATTTGTATTGTGACATCACTCTTTGCTAAGCAACTGCGATGGATTTGCAGTTACGATCAATCATAACTCTTTGTGAAATCGAGCCCAGGTTTGAAGCCTCATGGATGCACCAAGGGCAGTTGCTTCCAGTCCCCTGTCTAGGTCCAACTTGATGCTCTGTTAGTTGTGTATAAACCAGAAAGTGAGATGACACTCTTTGTACGTCACAGACTTCACGGAGGTAACACAGTTGCCAACGTGCCCCTGTTTTTTTTTAAACCAAGTCAGAAAGACACAATCAAGTTGGAAATACCTTGAGGTTTTATCAAGGAACTGTTCCCATGGCTGTTGGCATGTGTCTCTTTAACTTTTCGCAGTGTTCTTGTATTTATTTAAAGTGCATAGACATATTTTTTTGCAAAACATAAGAATTATTTTTTGTTATCTGCATTCTGTGCCCATTTTATTTTCATCTATTTTATTCATTGGTTAATGTTCCTTTGTACTTTTGTAATTTTGCCATGAAAAAATATGGTACAGTTAATAGTGAAAGTATGCAGTTATTATATTATTAGTTATCACACGAGCACGAGTGAAACACAGACAAATATTGCGCTTCTGCATCCCATATCAAACAAAGCTTAAAGGCACTGAACACGTTTTGTAATTGTCAAAGACCAGTATCCCAACATATGCATAAATTAACAAGCCTGTGAAAATTTGGGCTCAATTGGTCATTGAAGTTGCAAGAAAATGATGAAAGAAAAAACACCTTTGTTGTACATAATAGTGTGCTTTCAGATAGGAATAAAAGGCTTCTGGCCAAAAGTCTTTTATTATTTTAGTGAGAAATTAGGGAGTCGTTTCTCACAATGTTTTATACTATCAACAGCTCTCCGTTGCTCGTTACCAAGTAAGTTTTTATGCTACATTTTGAGTAATTACCAAACGTGTAAAGTGCCTTTAATGCTGAGATAGGGCACAGACATAGATGTTTCTGTATTCCATGAGCATGCATTTGATAATGACATTATCTTCAAGCAAACTTGAGAGTTCCAACAGCGCGTTAAAACAGGGTGTGCTAATGGGCAGCGCAATATTAAGGTTTATGTCACACTATTGTTGCTATGGATCGAACATTAAAATAAATATCAAGTGTTACAGTGTGCTTGAAGGTAAAGCGCTTTATCACACCCAGGAGGCATCTCAAAGATATCTTTATTTTTACGACCGATATGCTGAGGTATGTCCGAGTTATGAGACCAATTTATATACATTTTTAGCACGGTGTCAGAGTTTACACAGACCTTAACAAAATGAGTCACCATTGGAGGAACATGCCAGTGAATTTCTGCTCTTTACTTGATGACCCTTGAATTGTTCCAATAAAAAAGTACAGGTTCCCTCATAGAGAGTTTCGCTTGTCTCAAAGCGTGGTAATACTCTCCCACACAGCAACAGTTGCTTTTTTGGGTCAATCAAGGACTTCCTATTGTTTCTATCTATTGTAATATCAAGTGGAGCATGTATTATTCTCCATTCTCCATTGTGAAGAGAGGATGTAAGGCCCCTTTTGTTTTAAGTCATCAGTTGGAATGTGGAAACACATGTAACAGACAGTCACTCTGTGGACATTCCTTTTTTTCTGTATACTTACGATAATCCTATTCTTTAACACTGTCGTAAACACTGTGTGGACGTTTGTAAGTCCACATAGTGTTTCAAGTCCCTACGTTATGTGGGCTTCTTTTGTTCTCAGGTCCACACTTCATATGTAGTGCTAAAGCACCTACATTTGTGACTTCCATTGTTCCCTTTATTTTACCCCTTTTATTTGACTTTTTGTTAAATTTTACTATTGTTGTTCATTTTGGTCAAATTTCACCTTCTATTTTATCTGTTATTGCAGACCAACGAAACTAAAGAAGTCCTCCAACTTCACTATACAAAGTGGCCAGACTTTGGGGTGCCCAAGTCACCAGAGGCCTTTTTGAAATTCCTCCACCACGTCAGGCAAACAGGGTCATTGGCAGACAATGTTGGTCCCCCCGTCATTCACTGTAGTGCTGGCATAGGGAGGTCTGGTACATTCTGCTTGGTAGATACGTGTTTAGTACTGGTGAGTACATAAGAAAACAAGTTTGTTGTGTCCAAACCTTTAGTTTTCCATTAACCCTTTCCTGACCATTGGTGACTTTAGTCGACCAAGCTTACACACAAAAAAACACTCAAGCCTGAGCACAAAGGCCATTTGGAATAAAGCTGCAGTTTTGTCCATGTTGACCCTCCACACCTAAGCCTACCAGCATTGGAAAGGGATAGATCAGATCTTTCCATTGATGGTTAAAAAAAATAAGGTTACTATTTTGCACTTTCTTCAAACTGGAGTTGAAAGATCCGAAATGCCAAACACCTACGGAGCGCTATATGGTTATCTACAAAAAAGTGTTTGAGATTACAGATCATACCAAGGAAGGAAAAGAAGACAAAGAACTTTGTCATTTATTGACCGATCTCAATGAATTTTTAATTATATGAAAGGGAATTCAATAAGTGAGAACTTTTTTATTACTTATTTTGCTGTAAAACAATGTCTTCAAGGAGATAAAGGGGTTTATAAAAAATTTAAAAAAATTCTGTTGTGTAAGAATGCGTGCTTCACGCTTGAGTGGTCAAACAATGCGGTATTCAGCAGTTGTTTATGTCTAAACAATTCGGTAAGGAAAGGGTTGATTGTAGTGCAGAGATTCTAAGTAGGATTTGAAGCTTTGCATGGTGGGAGTATAACTAAGAGAGGTTTGAGGTAACACCATGTAAAGTCTCTTTTGAGTAACTTGTTAGTTCTGAAAAGAACCGAGAGTTAACGACTCAACGTTTCGATCAGTATGCTCTGATCGCATTCTCCTGAAGACGATCAGAGCATACTGATCGAAACTTTGAGTCGTTAACTACCGGTTCTTTTCAGAACCAACAAGTTACTCAAAAGAGATTTTACATGGTGTTACTGCAGAGATTCTGTAAGTCCTCTAAAATCTTACACACTGGGCATTCTATGGTTTTATCTAAAGAAGACAGTGTTTCTCCTTTTTATACGATCAGACTTTTGATTTTTTGGAACAAATCATCAGACTGACTTACCCTCACGTTAAGTTGTGAGCTGAAACATTTCCAGGTATACTTTGGTGAGAATCCAACTTCCATAGCCTTCAATGCAAACAAGTATTGAAGATCTGATATTCTCATCTTGTTACTACGTACAGATTGAAAAGAATGGACACACGAACGGGCTCAGCGTTAAAGAAATCTTACTGGAAATGAGAAGATGCAGAATGGGTTTAATACAAACACATGATCAGCTTCGGTTTAGCTACCTTGCTATACTAGCTGGTGCTAGAGCTATACTAGAAAGCAATGGACTTGGATCGTTAGTATTGGAGGTTAGTAAAGAGTTCAATACAAACATTTGGTCAGCTTTGGTTTAGCTACCTTGCTATTCTAGCTACCTTTCTATACTAGCTGGTGCTAGAGCTATACTAGAAAGCAATGGACTTGGATTGTTAGTATTGGAGGTTAGTAAAGAGTTCAATTCAAACATTTGGTCAGCTTTGGTTAAGCTACCTTGCTATTCTAGCTACCTTGCTATACTAGCTGGTGCTAGAGCTATACTAGAAAGCAATGGACTTGGATCGTTAGTATTGGAGGTAAGTAAAGAGTTCAACACAAACATTTGGTCAGCTTTGGTTTAGCTACCTTGCTATACTAGCTACCTTGCTATACTAGCTGGTGCTCTAGAGCTATACTAGAAAGCAATGGACTTGGATCGTTAGTATTGGAGGTTAGTAAAGAGTTCAACACAAACATTTGGTCAGCTTTGGTTTAGCTACTTTCCTATACTAGCTGGTGCTCTAGAGCTATACTAGAAAGCAATGGACTTGGATCGTTAGTATTGGAGGTTAGTAAAGAGTTCAACACAAACATTTGGTCAGCTTTGGTTTAGCTACCTTGCTATACTAGCTGGTGCTCTACAGCTATACTAGAAAGCAATGGACTTGGATCACTAGTATACAAGGTTAGTAGAGAGTTCAACACAAACATTTAGTCAGTTTTGGTTTAGCTACCTTGCTATACTAGCTGGTTTTAGAGCTACACTAGAAAGCAATGGACTTGGATCGCTAGTATTGGAGGTTAGTAAAGAGTTCAATACAAAGATATGGGCATACATGATATCCTTGATAAGTAGGAAACTCTCTTGCAGTGCACTCTGTCACTTCCTCAAACATGGAGGGATAGTTGTATCTTCAGCAGCATACTTTCCACATTTGTGTTGCTGCAACTAAAAACCAAATGATATGGATTTGTTTATCGACTGCAGATGGCACTGAACAGCACCTTCAATTGTACAGGTTTAGTGCCAATAGGCTCTCCTTAGAATACTTGGAAGTAGTAAACTTAAATATATTTTACCTGATTGATCTTTCGTTGAATTAGGATGGGGAACATGAAGCCCCGCCTCCCTTACCGAGGAAAATAAAGCGCCCTCATTCACCGGAGGAGCAAGATGGGAATGACGCCAAGGCCTCGAGACAAGACGACAGTAATGATGTCAAAGCACACAGTAATGACAGTAATCCTGGTGCGAGGTAAGAAAACATTAGAACTGCTCCCATGAAATGATAATAAAGTTTGCTTTTTGAAGTGACCTATATGCATCAATAAATTCAGCAAGTGCATATCATTTAAATAGTGTCTAATATTTAGCAATGCAAAGAGTACTGCTACAACCTGAAAGGTAGTACATTCCGATACATTCCTCACTGACTTTCTAAGATCATAACTGCCATTAATTTTTACAACTGTACTCTTTACCTGCAAGAGCTAGGCTTGTTTTCAAAAACTGCTAAAATCACAGATTACCAAAGCTATTTGTGAAATTTCTTTTGAGATATCTTAGGCTGTATTCGAGTTGGTGGATATAGGTATGTCTATGACTGTAGCTAAGGCATTGCTAAGGACGCTCTATACAGCATCGCATGATGATGTAGCCGCAGCTGTAGCCGCCAATGTGTACTTGGCCAAAGCTCTCTGTGAAATCAGGGCCCAGGGCTCTATTTCTATGAGTGTATGATGACAATCTTAATTGCTAAAGCAAAGTGTGGATGTCACGATACAAATCACTCTGGCAATGTTGACAACTCATCTTAAGATGGATCTTAGTGCTTTGTGAAATCGAGTCCTGGACATATTTCAGGCCTGATGCTTTGTGGCGTGTCGTGGCTGAGCGGCTAAGATCACCGAACTCAAGCTCTGGTATTTCTGGTCAGCAGAGTGTGGGTTCGAGCCCGGTCATGACACTTGTGTCCTTAAGCAAGACACTTAACGTGTCCTTAAGCAAGACACTTAACCATTATTTCTTCGTCCTTTGGACGGGATGTAAAGCCATAGGTCCCGTGTGTTGTGTAATGCACTTAAAAGAACCCAGTTAGAGAAGGGGCTTGTCTTGGTGTGTCTGGCAGTGGCTGCTGAAAGCGCCACAGCACCAAGTAAACCATTATAAGGTGCTACATAAATTTGGTCTTGTATAAAAATAAAAAAAAAATGTCTTAGAATGTTTCTGTCTGTTCAAGCGCCTTGGTTACCTTATTGGTATATATGACGCTATATAAGACTATATATTATAATTATGTACTATGCTTCCTGGAAGCAATGGAGGAAATTGCCTCAAAGCCTCTGGCACACAAAAGCCAATAGATTTGAGAATGAGCTTTGTTTGAGTTATTTCTGCTTGAATACTTTAGCGGATCATTCTGACTTTTTCTTACAATGTGAGTTTGTAAACTGTGGAGCTGCGCTTGCTCTGCGCAAATAAACAGCAATGGTCAAGCAACCTCACAGTTTTCTTGACTCAGCAGGCAATGTAGGATGGTTATACTTCAGAAAGCAAGATCAGTGAAGTACACAAGTTCCCGTAGACTCATTTCATAATATCGGGTAATTTGTCTTGAAGAAATTTGCTGATGCTTTTTCCAGAACTGTTTGTAGACAATTAAAACAAAGCAGAAATGGTTCAGCAAAAATGAACTGCCAACTTTTATACGGTGTGGATTTTACAGACACACTTGACAATTTTCTTTGTTGACTTTGTTTAAAACACACAAGTCAGTGGGACTTTCATTGAAAAAAGCAATGGCCAAATATTTCAAATATTGCTATTTCACAGTGCCGAGACAGAGCTGAGACGGCGGAACCGGGAAGAGCGAACCAGAACCATAAAAGACAAAGTGACGGACATGAGAAGTAAGCAGAAGAAGAGTGAGTGGTGGCATAGACACAGGTCCATCTTCCGCTACCTGGGGATAGGGCTGGGGTTGGGGTTAGGAGTCTGCACTTTCTTCTTGTACCGTTGGTTCTCCAGAGGGAACGTCCCATCTGTCTCCTTTGCTGATCCCCTCGCTGTAACTCTTGGGGATTAAAAAGCAAAATGGCTTTGAATCCCTCTGGGCTTGTTTTCTCTTCCTTCAGGCACTCTTATTGATTGTTCTTAGAATATCGGCCAGGTGTTTAGTTTGCGTTGTTGTGAATGTATCTGAACAGTACAATGTTAATTCTTCTTGCAGTTACTGCATCAGTCAAAAACAGGCAGGTTGTGTGGTTTTGAATGGTCAGATGGTTTGACTGTTGGTGAAAGGTTACAGGTAGTTTTCTTCAATTATGCAGTATTGAAGGTGCTTTCTGTTGTGTTTATTATCAACTTTAAGATACATCTCTTTGGCATCTTACTTCCTTGCAAGCTACTGTCTTCAAGATGCATTGAACTCTCCGTGATAATCCCTCTATAGTTCAGAGTTGTATACACTCCTTTCAGCGATATCCCTTTTCAACCACCAAAGAGACCACCAATATTCTTTCAGCCTTTTTTTTCATAGATTTGTTGGTGTTTTTAGCCCTCTGCAAGTTCTGGTTGTGGATATGGCCATCGTTCATGAAGTTCAGGCTCATTGCATTGCAATTGCATCACACTCAATGACTTCAACTGTCAGTTACAAACTATACTGGTTTTATGGATGCAGTGGATTGTGTGATTTTGGAAGCACCGTGTCATTCTACCTATATCACGACCGAATAAGGGTGTCATTATGGAACCAACAAGATTTAAGATCTCTATGGGGCGGGAATGATGTCATAGTCAGGGGGCTTATGGACTACCGTGGGATTTTTATGGTTAGGAGATCCCTCCTAGCTAGAGCTAGATACCTTGTTTAGAACACAAGGAACAAGAAAAAACATGTTGGCAAAATCTAAAGTGTGGCAGATGGGGGCCATCTTGGATTTCAAAATGGCTGCCATTGGAGTTATATTTTCTCTATAACTTCGGCTATGAATGTGGTAAAAGCCTAATTTGTTGTGGCTAAACTGACATTCACTATGATTTACTTGTGATTATTAGACATGAAAAATGGAAATATGCAAAAATATGCAGATTCGTGTGTGCTTGAAAGATGTTTAAGTCCAGCTGAGTTGGATTCATGTCGTGGGAATCCATTCTAAGGAGGTTTGTGGTCGCATCATGAAAAGATCCCTGTTATGTAGTGTTGGTTCTGAAATGATCCAGTAGTGTGGATCAGTTTGTTGGTCATAGCGTTAGCTTTTAAACTTCAGATGACTTCAAGTAAAAAGTCTATTTAATTGATTAGCTCAGGCAAAAAGTATCGAGTATTTCACACAGTAGACATTTATAGAAAGTTTCAACCTCCGGAAGAATATATACATATATATATCTAACATATATATATATATATAGATGAACTTCTTTTGATACTAAAACTCAAATAATGATATATTAGAGAGTTGTGAAGTGTAAATAATACTGTATATACTGATTTGTTTTAAAGAGAAAAGTACTAGCTGTGTTGTGGAGTTTTGAGGCCCATCGCTTGGATTATTTACATCATTATTATTATATATTTTTTTTGTGCTACTCCCGGACCAGAAATTTCTTGCATAAAAGCTGGGCATACTATTGGTCAGTCGCTGGTTTTGCTGTAAATTTGAACAATGTAAAGACTGTTCTAGCCACCTCTTTCAAATTCTGTTTCCCAATGTTTTAGAATTGGTTCAGTTTAGCAAATTTTTCACAAGTTTGTTGTCCTTAGCACCATTCATTGTTGTCTGTTCACAGAGAAACTGTGAAGAAGTTTTGTTACAGAGAGCACTAATGTGATCAATTGTATCTGGTGAAAATTAGTCAAATTTTGTGTCTGGAATAGATGCCTGACTTCAAAGTTGTTCTATTTGAATGGAGCTAGATACTCCAAACGGTACAGCTCCTTGTATGTTATGTTTTTGGTTCAGCAAAATGTTACAACAGATGTTATTTGTTTTTATTGGATGAATCGGTGGACAAGGCATATGGCAATCACACTAAAGCTGATATAACCAATTGAGATTTTGAATTCTGAACAGGCCTGAAATTCCGTCTTTGAAGAAGCAAGGCCATTTTCATTTTGCAAAAGGTACTTCTATCGCCAAAGTCTATGTGAAACTTTTGAAGGTGCACCAAGACCAAGACCAGGGCGTAGTCTCTGTGTATTTCCAGGCCAGATGAAATCAAATCAATGTTGTTGTGCGTATGACACAATCCATTTTATCAAGCCTCTAGAGGAAAAGTTTTTTAGTCCTGCTCTTTTCCGTCTTTGAAGAAGCAAGGCATTTTCATTTTGCAAAAGGTACTTCTATCGCCAAAGTCTATGTGAAACATTTGAAGGTGCACCAAGGCCAAGACCAGGGCGTAGTCTCTGTGTATTTCCAGGCCAGATGAAATCAAACCAATGTAAAGTGTTGTTGTGCGTATGACACAATCCATTTTATCAAGCCTCTAGAGGAAAAGTTTCTTAGTCCTGCTCTTTTCCGTCCCCCGGCACAAAAGCAACACATCAATCAACAGCTTATGTTTCTCCTAGGATAGAACACAACAATTCCGGCTACAATGTGATTCAACTTCAATTTGCAAATACATTCTGGTAAAGTTGCCAAGTTTCATTCATGGAAATATGACTTCTTGCTTTTGAATCAATCCCATAGCCAGTTGGACCTGTCTTGTTTTGTTCACTAAACTAAGATGGTGTGAAGGTTTAATCATTGGTAATGGCTAGAGTGTATTTACCTATGTAAGTATAATGGCATGGTTGGTTTGTGTGTAAAGCGCTCGCCTCTCACCAATGTGAACCTGGCTTGATACCCAGTTAGGGCCATATGTGAGTGGAGTTGTGTGTCGGTTCTCTTATGCCATGAGGGTTTTCTATCCAGGCCCTCTAGTTTTGTTCCTCTGGAAAAGTTAAACACTTTCGTTCTCAGGATGTGCTTCATGGTCATATATGGGTCGATGTGGCTGCCTGCCAAGGGCGCCCTTGCATACCTTTAGATTGGCCATGTTGTAGCCGAATCCTTCGCAATTCAGCTTCTCAGCTGCAAATAAAGATAATTAGCCTCCCAAACTATTATTATTTTCATTATTATGTTGGGTACAATATTTGAAAGCTTACTTGAGAATACGATCGTTCTTAGAAAGTTATTTGATCTGGTTGAGTTTGTTGAGAAGTTGCTTGATGTAGAATCTGTGATGGATCACTGCCAGCTGGGGTGTTTCCAATTTGGAACAAACTTCAGATATATATGTTTCCAAGAAATCGGCGTCTGTGTTGACAGGTCGGATTTGGTTTGATATCTTTTGAGTATTCTGAATTTCAAGTGGGATTTGTGTGAAGTTGGCATAGTGGAAATATGAAGAGGCTTTTGATAGCTTTGTGGAAATATCTCTGTACGAATTATGGTAGCTTTGAAAAGAATTGTCTAACAATAAGATTCCCAATCACATCCAAAATATGTCGCATTATTGCACCCCACCCCAAAAAGTGAAGTTAAAAAGGGGGTTTTTTCTCTCAAAAAAAACCCCCTAAACCCACACACATGAAACAAAGGGCACCAATGAGACAATGTTAGTTTTAAAAAACTGCAAGAATTTCTTGGCTAGTAAGTGAAGTGTCGGTTCTACCACCATTTGAGTTTAATTTGCATATGCTTTCTAAGTAATTTAGCCATCCCTGCAGCTTGTAATTTAGCTATCGTTACACCTTCAAAACACTATTTTTTGAATTGATATTATATCAAAGTGTGAATATATGATATTTTCTATTTTATATAAAAACAAAACAGTTGTTGGTAAAAGTTTGTTAGATTTGCTTTATTTTGTATGATTGAGAACTTTTGTTTCTCTTTTTTCGTTTGACAGAAGTTCAGATTAAGAAAATCATTTCTTTGAGTGTGTTTTAGTCAAAGTGACCACCATATGTTCATAAGTTAACAGTGAAATTATTATCTTTTGTTGTTGTTGTTGTTGGTGTTAAATGACATGGACTTTGTAGCTAAATCCTGAAAACTTACACACAGCAGCGTACAGATTGGTTTATATTTATCGTGTAATGAGAGTTGTTAGTAAAATGTCACAAGAACAGATGTCAAGTTTGTTTGAAACATTATCAGCTTTTTAAAACCAATCACAAGATTGATATCTTGTGCAGTTATGAATATGCCTTCATCTACCAGACTATTTTGGTAGAGCTTAATGTTTGCTTGGTAGATTCTGTTTGCCAAACAAATGTTTTTATGATATGTATTGATTGAAATCAATTCCAAGCTAGCTTTTAGCCAAAACAGGTAGTAAGAAATGTTTTCTGCTTAGCTGTTCCCCACCTCAGTGGAAAGAGAAAATAAAGGGCAGGGCCTAATTTCATGAAGCTGTTAAGAAGAAAACACTGCTTAACAAATTTAAATTTGTTTGGCTAAGCAAAACACTTGAGTGGGGACCAGCCGTAACAATGTCAACTCCATGGAATTTTGGCTGGTTACCTGTTTCTGCTTAGCAAATTTTTGTGCTTACAGGCTTTATGAAAAGGCCCAATGGCCCAATTTCATTCCACTGGTAAGCAAAACAAACTTGCTAGGCACTGGAATATCTTGCAAAGTAGAAACACATTACCAGCCAGATTGCTATGCCAATCACATTGGCTGGTGCTTCAATTTTTTGTAAAGCATTATTTTCTGCTAAACAGGAGAATTTGGGCCCTGGGTCCAATATCATAAAGCTGCTTAATAGTAAGCAAATATTTATGCTTACCATAGCAGACAGATGTGCATAAGCAAAAGTGTTTTTCATAACTGATCAACAAGATTTGACAGCGCATGTGCGTGTCTATGGATTCACATTGTTGCATCACTCATCTGCTTACAAGAACTGACGGCAAGCTAGTGTGCCTTTTGCTTTGTGGTTAGCAGTGTTTATGAAATAGAAACTCTGCTAAGGTTGAGTAGAAAACATATGCTTACAGGCTGTATGAAATTGGGCCCTGGTTTGTTGGTTTGTGACTTGTAATAAGATGGGAACACAGTAGGTATTTTGGGGCCCTCTTTTAGGCCCTTCTTTATAGTTAGTATTAATAATATACAGCACATTTATAGCACCATCTTTCTCTAGTGACTATTATTCAGAGGTAAGTAGGACAGAAGAAATCCCAGCAATGATGAGAACAATTGTTGGTGAGGTGTGGATGGGGCTATTTTATAATAGGACGGCTGTTTATACTTCATACAAAGAACTATCCCAAAAGCAAGAACAGTGTACAGTAAATGAGTTATTTTCACAACGATTCCATAAGTGCACTTATACCGTGAAACACAGTAGCTGAGTTGGAGCTGTTTGTTAACCCTTTAGTAGATGTGACTGACTTTATAGTGTCAGATGTACATTAACAGTTCTGGGTCTAGAATAAGGGGGAGACCAGGCCCACTAACTATTTTTCAGGAATTTCCTCATTTGTTGAATTCTACACTTTATACAAGCGTTACACAATGTTTTCAAGATGTGGTATACATCTGATGATTTTTTTTTATTCTTGATCTTAAGGGTTGTCTCAACAGTTGTGAGAAAAGTTGTCTTGTTTAGAAAACTGCGCCTTCAGTGAAATAACACAAATTTTCACTTGTTAGTTTCAAGATCGTGTTTGTGAGTAGTATTTTATTGATTGAATGAACTCTTCAAAAATAAATATTAAAAAGGCTGTACTTCTTTTCAGAATTAGATCAAATACAATGAAAATACTTTTTACGCTATAGATTTAACCGAAATAAAAATGAATTCAGAAATAGCAGGTGTTAAATCAAAAACTAATCTGTCATAGTCTTTCATCTGCAGGCATCATTTTTAATTTATGAGATGAAGGTATTGGTGACAAATTTTTACATATATTACATTCACTTGCATTCAAGATTTCAGTAAAACCCACAAAATAGTCAAGGTTTACCATTTCAACCGTTTGGAAATGTTTGTTTAAAACTAAGTAAAATAACTTGTATTACGAATATTTAACTAGTTTGTAATTTATTCGCAGCCACCGATTGTACACATTTTAATTTTAAATCAAACACAGGTACGAGGAAAACAATTTGTCTTTATAGGCATTACAAGGTATTTCCTCAAACGTGTTTTGGTCACCTTTTTTTTCCATGAAAAAAAAAGAGAGATTTTTTGTTTTAGTTTAGAGTTTCCAGAGAAGTTAAATGAATGATGCATGAAATATCATGCTGAATAATACATGTATCACAAGATTTCAAATATTTGTTATTGAAAAGGAAATTTGTTTTTTCAAAATGACTTGTGATCAAGGTTTGTTGTTTGATATTTGATGCACAATCATAATTCATGTTCCAGTATATTTAAAAAACAGATTCAGGTGAAAACAAACCTCAAACATACTCCTTTTATTTTATTGTATATAAATGAGTATTATTGTATCTAAATCACTCTATAATCAAAAGCGGACATTTCTGACTTCCTACTTTGAATCTGACTCTACTGTCATGGGAAGTGTAAACTTCCTTTCTTCTCTGAAAAGTCAAACAGAAAAAAAGTTGTTGATCAATCATTTAGTTGGCCTATGATCTTGGAACTGGCACAGTCCTACCATTTGGTGATAACATCGAAGTAAAACCCATTTGCAGTGGAAGACTTTCTGTTTCGTTTAATACCGATAAAATACATTGAAACCTTCTGGGATTGGTTTTGGTATCTGTCTTTTGTTAAGGTGACATTATCTTACAATCTTCATATACCATGTTTCAATTTCATTTTACGACCACCGTTATTACAAAAACAAATCTCTGTACCAGTCAGTACTAGCGTCGACACAGGTACAGGTATGTGTGCCGTATAGGGCCATATTGTGACTCTGCCGTTGAAGCTTTGTAAGTGAATTCAACACACATGTGTATTGTTTTATAGTTGATACACAGTTATTGTCTTCAACACCTGTCTGAGTATTACCTATAGCTTTATGAATAAAATATTCCTGATGTACGTACAATGTATCTGCTCTTTCAATTCCAATGATTTCTTGAGAGTGACTCTTAGTTCTTTCTTTGTTTTCTTTTTTGTTTTGATTTCTTGTGTGTAGGGGAACGGGAACAAATTGGAAACACAGACAAGACACCAAGTCCCCTTCCAAATTGTAATTTGGACAAGCATCCTAATCCATGACCTCAGTTGACCTTTAGGTCAAAGTTCAACCCAGGTCAAGTAAGGTTAATAGTTTTCCTTTTTTCTCCCGTTCCTTCTACTGTCCTGTCCGATGTTGTTGTGTGTTTTTGTGGTTCAACTGTTGTTGTAGTTGATTATACCTTTATCATACTGCTACTACCTTGGACTGGATCCCTGTTTACAGTGATGACAGTATAATGCATGAAACATGGAAGGGGCCAGACTACTTGTGCTTCCAGCCTCGGCTCAATTTCATGACATTTACAAATTTAACATAATTTATAAAAACAAACAATGTTTGAAAGTAAACAAATAATTACTTTTTTTTATGGTAAAAGGGTCAGTTGGATGATGAAGGTCTGATCACAGTTTTTATTTATTTAACTTTTTAGAAAATTTAACTTATACAGCCATTTGGTAGTTCCTAAGGGGTTGCTTTTCTTGTTTGCCAATTTCTTAGTCTTTAGAAAAGCTGTATTCAAGCATTTTATAAATTGATACAAAAAACGTTTTGTTAGAAACTGAAAAAAGGTTCCTCAAAGGTAATAGGGATGTTAAGTCAGAAACTTTACCGTATTTTATCACAACGACAGGGAAGTACCCACTGCCAAGTTAGAATAATAAAAGTTAAGCTCATCTGTCTTAATCGTCCCTTTTTGCTGCGTGACCATAAAGAATTATTATGTTTTAATTTAGATGCCAAATAATCGTTATTATCACTTGGTGGTGTATATCTGTTGCAACTGATTAGCAGAAATAGGATTTTACCACAACTGTCTGTGTGAGTGTAGTTCTGGTGGAAGGTGCCTCTCTATTCAGTAGTGCAACGGAGACCAACATCAAACCAGGGTTGTAATAAAAGCTTTTTTAATAAGTTATGAAGTTTTAGCATTTAGCTTTATAGCAATTTTTTTTTTTTTTGCCAAGCATTTCTTTGATCAGAATCAGAACTAAACAATTTGAAAACCCTTTCTGGGTTTTTTATGGTGAATAATACCAAGGATGAAATTGGGTGACGGATTAAGTCCTTTATGCTAGTTGAAACTAATGACA
>JAUELU010000053.1:5496413-5511963 GCA_032357145.1 Evasterias troschelii | reverse complement strand
AATTGTTCATGAATATTCATGAATAGTTCATGGTTGTTCATTGACATCAGTTCATGAACTGGCCATCAAAGTTCTTCACGGTGTTCATTAACAGTTCATGAACATCCTTGAACAACAAATGAGACAGTTGGTTGGTGAATTTTTCATGAACATTTCATTCATGAGCTTTTCATGAATTTTTGATGAATTTTCATGAACATTGCATTTATGAACTTTACATGAATTTGTCATGAACATTTCATTCATCGACAGTATGATGAAAAAATCAAATGACATTTTCTTGATTCTGCTGGCAGATAATAACTTATAATTCACTTGGATCATATTACATGTTTCATGTATATGTTGGGATACACCAAGTGAGGATACTGGTCTTTGACACTAACCAAAAGTATAAACCCCCTTTAAAGGTAAATTCCTAGACTAGATAGTCGGTTAAAAAGAGCTGTTTAATTTTGTTTTATCTCTTTAAATCTAAATGTTAGGTCAAATCAACGATTTTTTGGATATAGCATCTTTAAATTTGCTAAAGCTTTGCCTTGCATCGAACAGAATAAAAATCACAGTTGAATCTAAATTGATGGCGTAACGATAACTTACTCGGTTGGCTGCAGAGCACTAAGCCTAACCCAAAGTTACATTAAATCTTGGGTAAATAATTGCTAATAAAAATTGATCAGGGACTGCAATATTGCCTCCATCTGTAAAATAGGATCCTTTTATATTCACACCACCGCATCTCAAAAGGCCATGATGTCATACTTCTTATACTTGAGCAAGGCTGCGACTAGCATTATCCGCAGAGCTAACTCCTAATTTTATGCTTGTTGATGTTCTACCTCAACAATTTAAAATACCCAAGGAGCAGTACAAATTCACTTTAAGGGGTCTGGCTGGATAGTCACAGAAAAAGTTAAGGGCAAACCCTGCTTGTTTTGTAAGCAAACGGACCTTACTTACAAAGAGATGAAATCTGTTGCTGTTCTATATTGGACATGCTTTTTGTTTATAGCCTATGTTCTGCGACTGTAAGTGCCTTATTCGTTGTTTTCGACGACAGCCATCTCAACAAACAAACCTTGGGTGGATCAAACAAGATTTAAGCTTCAAACAGGAGCAATCTTGTCAGAGTAGAACCTTTCATGTAATTGTGACCTTTACACACTAAGGCTGATCTCAATGACGGGGTACTGCTGTTTGCTGGTACAATTGTTTCAATCTGCTAGATTTAAAATTATATCTTAGAATTAATCTGTCTATGTTAATTGAAAGAAAACAATATTGTCATGACAAGGATTCAACCGACACCAGATGACAATAGCAATCAGAAGGTGATTCCAATCAGCTTTAACTGCTCAGCCACAGCACATATCAAATCTACTTTCATAATTTATGAGTAAAGGAGGCCTCCATGCTCAAGTGAAAACATTCACTGATGACTTGTACCTTAGTTAAGCTGTCAAAAAAATGTGTGAAATGATTTTGGTTTAATGAGCAAAAACAGTTCCGTCAATAACAAAATGCTCTCAATTGTTCACATCCTTATCTCTCAACAGAACAGAACAAATGTACTCCTGGATTCTGAGAATAACGTCCAGGAAACAAGAGGGCGCTCTACTAAGAAGATAGCGCACTACTTAGAGAGCTGGGGTGCTGACAAGCCTTTCGCAAACAAAGACGCAGAGCCTTTGACAAAGTCAGTGGGTGTTACTGTAAGTTAAAATCTCACTTTAGTCTGAAGGTTGAGGGCGGGGCCAATTTTATAGAGCTGCTTAAGCGAACAATTTTGATTAACTTCTTGCTGCTAAGCAAAACAGAGTAGGAAACCAGCCTAAAGATGGTGTGAGTGATATGGTATTTTAGCTAGTAATCTGATTCTGGTTAGCAAAACTGTTTTTTGCTTAAGCAGATCTTTTGATCTATGGTTTGATGTGCAAACCAAGCGCACTACATGCAAAACGGAATTGTGTTAACAAAAACCACAAAGGAACATTATGAGCTCATGCCTTATAGTCGATGACAGATTTTGATTCTCGGTTGTTTAAAAAAACTAAACAAAGATAACAGCATGTATGAGGAGGTGATAAGCTTAACATGTGCCATGGCGGTCACAGCTGCTTGTTTTTGCTTAACATATTGAAATCTTGTCACTGCTTATGGCATGGGTGGCTAGTGCATAGTGCTTGCCTCTCACCACTGTGGCCCTGGTTCAAATCCCAGCTAGGGCCATATGGGAGTTGAGTTGTGCATTGGTTCTCTTATGTGTGCTACAAGGGTTTTTCTCTGGGCCTTCATGTTTTCCTTCCTATGAAAATTCAAACACTTTCAACCTCTGGCTGTGCTCTTTAGTTGGCTGGCTGTGGCTCGATGTGGCTGGCTGCCTGCGGCTTGATCACAATGTAGCTGCATTTTCAGCTTTCAGCTGCGAGTAACACCAGTTTCAGACAGGAGCTCTAGAGTCGCGCCGAACCAAATAGATTAGGAGCAACTTAAGGTCTACCCAATTAAGTTTTGGTTTCAGGCAGGCGAACTTAACAAAACATGTACATTAGGTTCGGCTCATGACAAGATCGACGTCTGAACCCAAGGCGCTCCAGAACGTTCGGAACAACTGCAACAGTCGATCTTTCGACTTCTAGTGCGCCCAGTCGCTCCTGACTGTTTCAGACGTCAAACTTTTCATGTACTTTTGGTTCGTTCGACTCTAGAGCGCCTGTCTGAACGGGGTGTAAAGATGATTAGCCTTCAAAGTTATTAGGTTTTATTATTATGTATTCTTTATTTGTCTATTTCTGTTTGGCAGGGTATATATGCGGTCAACTGCTGCCTGTTTCCCTTTTCTGTATTGGATCATAACACAAAGTAAGACAACAAATTTGAAGTGATGTGAAATTGTCAAATATTTCTAAACAAACTCACAAATCAGTTTTCTTTAGCAAACATTTTGCAAATTACAAGCTACTTTCAGTGTGCATTACACGACATTTTCATTGTTAACCTGATTCTACTAAGCATGGTTGTTTTGTGCTTGAAAAGTTTGTGTTCAAGTCACTTTAAATCTAAGCCTAGTTCCATTTGACTTGCAAGCAAACGTTTTTATTGTAGTAATGGCAATGTGTACAACAAGCAAGGCAAATAGCATGCTCAGTAATCACCACTAGTTATTAGTTGTGTGTTCACAAACACAGGCCAGAAATTCACGATTTGATTGTGATGTATGCTGAAGTAATTATGAAATTTGTAATGCCATGTGCATTTTGTAATAGGCAAGTAATTGCTTTCTTGCAAACAATAATGACATTGAGCTTAATGTGTAAGCAAAATGTTCCGATGCATCATGTGTTTAAAAAAAGATAACCATTCAGTATTAACAATTCACTAGATCAGCATTCAAATTTGCAGGAGCTTTTTGCAGAAATCTCCAGTTGCACCTACACCACTACTAAATTGAATGCCGATTTCGTATGGCTAAAAGAATGCCTTAAAATACTGTGTACATTCATATGCCTCAATGATATTGAATGATGGTGTCAACTGAAGAGGCAAAATTGCTTTAATGTGAATGCACGAAAGTAAATAGCCTAATCAATTTTTTGCAATTTTTTCCGGGAAAACTTTTAATAGAACTTAGATAGCTGCCTCACATAAATCATGACTGGATTTCTCTCATTACATTAGTAGACAAATTTATTTAAGGCTTCACTAGATTAGTCCTTGATGTTTTGATGCAAAACCATTATATTAAGTGATGATATATTAGACACCACAATTTCCTTTTACTTATAGTAATTAGTGTGGAGTATCATATTCTAGTAATAGCAGTCAACTGTAACTCAACGCTAATGACGGATTAACCATCCACGACATCACCAGAAAAAAAAAACCTCCGCTTCTTCGTTTTCACACACACTAAATGTTGTGTTTTAGCCAAAACTGAACGCAATTTTGGGCACTTTCATTGAATTCCAGCATCACATTTCTGGTCCAGTAAGGAACATCTGAGTAAGGTGATTCATGGTTTGTGGTTCTGAACAACAATCGCAGGTCACATCCTTGTTGTTTAGATAGCCCCATTTCTCGTAAACTATTTTTATAAAACCTGTAATTTTATGGACAACTTGGGCAGCCAATACACCGCTCCATTAAGCCACGCCCATTTCTCATTGACCAATCAAAACCGCGAAATATGATCACCATTTGAGTCGTTTGGTGATCTTTGCACTAATGGTGATCGGGTTTCGTGGCTGTGATTGGTAAACTCGTAAGGAGGCGGGGCTTAATGGATCGATCTATTGTAGTGACTGTGTTGCAAGTAATTTCTACTAATAATCCAGTATTGTATGGGATCATATTCTGAAAAAAAATGTGTTCTCTGAACTCTTACTTTAGAAAGATAAGGATCTTCCTTGGTAATCTGGCGTTGAAAAGATTGAATATTTTCATTGATTGTTCTAAAGCCAGAATCTCATTTAAAAACTTGTTTTTGCTATCTGCTATGCCTAAATGGGTGTTGGGTGGACTTAGGGGAGGTGCAGGAGCAATATGTTAACAGCAGGGCTCAAACCATCTTTGTAATAACATCTGCTTAAAGGGACACGTTGCCTTGGATCGGGCGAGTTGGTCTATGAAAAGCGTTTGTAACCGTTTGTTATGAAATGCATATGGTTAGAAAGATGCCTCGAATTTGCGTGGTTTTTCTTTAACATCGTGAACTAACACGGCTTGCCATTTTGTAGAGTCAAATTTTTGACTCCACAAAATGGCGAACTGTGTTAGTTCGCAAAGTAAAAGGAAAACCACACAATTTCGAGGCATACGTGTGCGGATCATTGTATTCTACTTTT
Organism: Evasterias troschelii; assembly: GCA_032357145.1. Lineage (NCBI taxonomy): Eukaryota > Metazoa > Echinodermata > Asteroidea > Forcipulatida > Asteriidae > Evasterias > Evasterias troschelii. The sequence goes on along the minus strand of JAUELU010000053.1, from coordinate 5,507,119 downwards.
AAAACATCTTTCTAACCATATGTATTTCAAAACAAACGGTTTCAAACACTTTTCATAGACCAACTCGCTCGATCCAAGGCTCTGTGTCCCTTTAACTATATAGTGAACCCTCAGTGCTGCTTTTAAAAAATTGAGTGAAATAAAAATGTTACACACATTTTTAGAGAATCCAGGTTCCTAGATCTCTCCAACAGAGGCTCGGGTACCGATAATTGGTAAAATCACTGTCTCTCATCCAAGTAAGGATTTGAGTTGAATATTGGCACACACAAACATCCAAACTATAAAATGGAGTACACCCGTTACTTTCATTGAATTATTCTCATCTGGATGTTACAGAAGTAGAGTCAAATTACTAAATCTGACCGAAATTTATTTTGAAACCGTGTGCTCCTTTCTCCGAGATTTCCCCTGGCATTTGAGTAATTAGTCAAGCATTTTCTGTACATGGTTGTGATACTAAGTGATACTTAGACATGATTTCCGCATGCAATTTTGTTCCTTGTTTGTCACTGATACTAAGTTGACTTCCTGCCTGTTGTGTTAATGTTGTAAAAATCAGAACTGAAAAGTATTTTTAGACCTTTTTTTTGAAACCGACTAAAAATAAAGTTCAGTTGAGCTTTTCAGGTACAGAATTTGAGGTAAAGGGTCAGTACAAGATTTATAATTACCTTTTTCTAATTGTTATAAGTTTTTTAAAAATTTGCCAGCAAGGTAGGAAGGTGATGCTCAAGGCACCCCACTCACCACCTTCCTCACCCACCACCGTTCGCAACCCAAAACCCCATCCTTAACTGTTCTTTCTTCCACAATGCTGCTTTTAAACAAACTTCCAATATTTATTCATGATTTGTTAGAACTGTCTCATCTAGCTTTTACTTGTCCGCCACTGACAAAGGCAAAAAACTAACCTTTAATAAGTTTACTTCATGAAAAGGTTGATGTGTAAACTTGGCAGAAATGAGACAGTTATTTAAATTAATTGCATTAATCAATAACTTTAGACAAACATAATTAATTTTTTCGATTTGCCAAGTGTCATTCATGTGATGATTCTGTCTGTTTGTTTATCCAGAATGCAAAAGCAATCAGCCGTCTTTGATCGACGTGTCAAGGAGAGAATGTTGCAAGCTATAGAAGCTATCAATGCAGAGAAGTAAGAAACTCATCAAGGCTTTGTGTGTCTCTAAGCGATATAAGAACATTTCATTAAGCTCCGCCCAAAAGTCTGAAATGATAAAATACCAAATTAGTTAATGGTTGCGTTCCGACCCTAGCAGAGTCATTCTCTAAGTCCTTCTTCATTTAGCCTACGAGAAATACTCTACAAAGGTCGAAATGTCAGCCCATTAACTATTTTTTGCATTTATACCATAGGTCCTATTGGTTGGTAAGCTGCTTGCAAAAGCTAATTCTATTTTGTTATGTTAAAATATTATTACAAAATACTAACAATTAGATACTGCCGTTGGGATTTCTACATCAAGGCTTTTTTGTGCAGAGCAAGACGCATGTACTAGTATTCTTTAGTAGTCTTTAGTCCCAAGACGCTGCTGTTGTATTAATAAAGAAAAGAAATAATCCTTGACAGAGGGCGCTATTATCTCACCACTGCAATCACACTACAAACTGCTGTTGTCATACCGGTGCATGGGATCATATAGAGCCTTCTGTCAGCTATGATTTCTCTCTGTGACTAATACAACAGAGTGTATTGGAAACTAAAACCAGCATTTTTCAACCAAGACTGGTGTCGTAGACTCTACAGCATATGTAATGGATACCACCCATGTTCCTTACCAAATTTCCAATTCAATTTTCCAATTGGAGCCAATTGGAATTTCTTCATTGTTGTGTTTTGGCACAAAACCAATCGGACCCAGTTGGATTCAGTTTGAATTTTCCCCCAAACTAGACCCTGTTGGGAAATAAAATTTCCAACTCAAAATATATTAGGAGGGGAAATTTCCAATTGGTATTAACAAATTCCAACTAGTTCCAATTCAATCAAATCAAGCCAAATGAGTCCAATTGGATTTCCAACTTGACTGAGTTGGTCTGAGATTTGTATCCAATTCGAAATTCAGTATTCAAATACAAACCAACTCACACCAACTCAATACCAACTCAATCCGATTCTTTCCAACTGGATATCCAATTGGAATGCATTGGAAATTTTGGTGGGAGGTTGTTTGGACAGTGAAGCAATCTCTTGTTTTTTAAAAAAGCTTGTTTTACGCCTTAAATTACCGTCTGCAGCCACTCTTTCAGTACCAGTTTACTTTTGTCATTGCCAAGACAGGTCAAATATTAAGCCCTAAGTCTACAGGCAAGATATGGTTCGATAGAAAGGAAAAATTACCACAAAGAAAACAATATGAGATTGGAACTGTATTGTGGTACTAAGACTTTGTTTTTCTTTTGATCTAACCCCTCTTAAGTGGTTCTGAGTTTGTGTATGATGATTTTTTTGATAACCATCACCTCAAATATAGTTTTGCTCAATATTTGTATTTCTTAATATTTTTGTTCATTGCAGGCCTTGGTCTAGATCAGATGACTTCCACAGAGGAACAATGTTTTTTCGCAAGGCCAGCTTTGAGAAGAAGGTTAGTGTCTGTTTGTTTTTCTCTAATTGCTGAAGTGAAGGATATGATTGAAAGTGATTTCTTTAGTGGATTATTTGGGCTTCACAAATTGTCAGCCCAGAATCTTGCTACCCAAAAGTGTGGGGGGGGGGAAGAAAGAAAAAAAACTAATAAATGTTTGTTCAAAGTTTTCTCCTGAAGATTGTATAAGAGTTCTACAAACATGTCTTGGTTGTTTATTCATCTTGTTTTTTGCATCTTCTTCATTTGTGTGAAATGTGAACAATTGAACCCTGTATTTCATTTGATTATAGTATAAACTTTCATGTTTACAAGAAAACAGAAATAAGAAAGACAAATTGTATTGGAAGAAGGAAATGGTATACTAAGTCATGTTTTGTGAGTAGAGTTGTGCATTGGTTCTCTCCTATGCCACAAGGGCTTTTCTCTGGGCCCTTTGGTTTTCGCTGTGCTCTGTGGTGATATATGGGTTGATGTGGCTGGCTGCCAAAGGCACTCTTGCTTGCCTGCAGCTCAGACATGTTGTAGACGCGTCCTTCGAGATTAGAGGCTTTTGATGACTATAGGGGCAGTAGACTTTCCAGGTATATCTATTGTTCTCGGAAATATGCGCATGCTCAGAAACAATGGAAATCTAACAGGTGTGCTGCCACCTAGCTTTCAACAGTCCCCCATTCAGCTACTCAGCTGTAAGGAAGGATGATTAGCCCCATAATCATTATCATAGGGTGGCATGGTTGGCTTGTGCGTAAAGCGCTCGCCTCTCATCAAGGTGACCCAGGTTTGATACCCGGCGAGGGCCTTTGTGAGTTGAGTTGTGCCTTGGTTCTCTGCTGTGCCATGAGGGTTTTCCAGACCATCCGGTTTTCCTCCCTCGGAAAAAATTAAACACTTTCGATCTCTGGCTGTGCTCCGTGATCATAAGGGGTTGATGTGGCTGGCTGCCAAAGGCGCCCTTGCATGCCTGCTTCTCGAACACGTTGTAGCCGCGTCCTTCGCAATTCAGCTCTTAGCTGCCAGTAAGGATGATTAGCCTCCCAAATTATATTATTATATTATAATAATTATTATACTATGTGCCACTAAGAATAAGACAATTTTAAACTTGTGTTTGTTTGTTTAAAGTTTGGGAAGAAAGCAAAAAATGTAGAAATCAACAACAACAATTGTTTTTCTTCCCTTTTCAGTTTGCGTGTATGCGTGACCCATCCTTCAAGTACTACATGGCGTGTGTGTTCCTGACATTTATCTTCATTTTATTATCTCAACTGTTAACACAACCTCGCACTGTCCTGATGCTGGTGGCATTCAGTGTAGCGTGTATGGTGCTTGTATTTGTGCTATTTATTGGAATGGCTGAACAGCTCAGGGTAAGATTGAGATATCAGTAATAGTAAACAGTTCTTATTGCCCTTTATCACACTTGTCCGATGTGTGTTATGCACTGTATACCAAGTGCTTTCCCAAGCCCTGCGGAAACCAATTCATTTACGACATACTACTCTTATGGGATTTGAACCCATGACCTTTGCTATTCTAGATGAGATGTTCAATTACTAAACCACTGAGTGTGCCTTATTTTGACAAGAAGCCAGTTCATATCCTGCAATCAAATATATTTTGTCTTTCATGAAACAAATAATATCAGTTATTTCCCTTGTCTGTTAAAAAAACAAGATTGTCAATTAACAAACAAGAAATTAGAAAAAGACCCAGATGTTGCACTTTGTACTGGTGAAATTACTAATAATATGGTGTTGAAACCCCATACAAAATATACACTTTGAGATACTCGTCTCATTTCTTTGGGTAAATTTGTTGGTCTACACTGTTTTGTTTTAGTGTTTAAGGAAGCTTGCCTTTGGCTGGTTGGCCAAGCTGGTTACCAGGAGAAGTTGGATGCGAATGATCTTGACGTTTCTTGCAATGGTCGTCCTCTACACAGTCTCAATCATCAGTGTGGTATGTAGTATTACCCCTGTCTGTCTGTCTCATCAACTGGGTGTCTGTCAGTTTGTCTTTTTATGCCAAACTGGGTATATTAGCTGTAGTTGTAGCTATTGTATTTTAGGGAATGTAGCGGTGTTTGAAGAGAGCTATTCACTCAGTTCAATTGTCAAGTTTCAAGAGATATGGGGTCGATTTCACGAAGCACTAAGATTGATCTTAAGATGAGTTATCAGTATTACCATAGTGATTTGTATTGTGACATCACTCTTTGCTAAGCAACTGCGATGGATTTGCAGTTATGATCAATCATAACTCTTTGTGAAATCGAGCCCAGGTCATTAACAATTGCAATTTTGCCACTTTCATAACATCATATTTCAATTTGCAAACATTTCACAGCATTTCAGAAAAATGTAACCCCAAATTGCAGTTTTTGTTTCTTCCGTCACATAAGGCTATAGTGTCGACTTACAACTACTTAATTTCCATTATGGGTCATGCATAAATGTATAGCCAAATTGACACGCAAACCACATCTCATGGCCTTTCTTTTACATCATCTTCTCAGCCTGGAGCTTTGCATATTACTACAAAGCCACATGGTGGGTAAGGTGGCAGCCATGATCCATCAATCTTGTAGGATCATACGAGCCATACATATTTCAGCGACCACTTTGCACTATCAATCAAGCATTCACACAAAGAACTATCAACTCTCAGAAAGTTGGGGCAGAACATCTGATGCTCCACCTGTGTATGCAAAAAGTGTTTCCCTATCGTCACTTCTTTAGAATTCATTTTTAAGAACTATTTAGTTGAGTCCTTCTGAGGCCATGTGTTCTGTCTGTCCTCTCATTACTATACTCAAAGAGGCTGATTTTACTGTGTTTTAAAAAATGCAATGAGTTGGATGTTTGCACTTTATAATTGTTTATTCGAAATTCATAGGAGGCTTATATCTACAACAAAAAACACACCGAAAACTAAAATTAGGGGTGAAATCTGCGCCCCTAAAAGGGGACAAATATTGTCATATATAGTCATTTGTTTATAAAACAAACAATGAATGTTATGCATTCGTGCAATGAAGAGAATATTTTCATTCGTTGAAATATGGAGTCTGTTCTACTCAATTTGGCTTTGCCTTGTTGAATGGAACATTCCATATTTCAATTTGTTAAATGTTTTCAACATTCATTGTGTGTTCACTGTTTGCAAAAAAATAGTTAATACCCTAGCAGAGTCTTTCTCGAAGGCTAAAATACTATTTACTGTATACTATTTGATAAGAAAATAAACCCAGTTTTGGCGGGAAGCACTGGTTTTGTCCTGGAACATCACATATTTAGGCCTCGCATTAATACGTTTTTATGTGAACTACTTTGATTTATTTCAGTCAGTTTGTGAAGCAGAGCCTGGGATTCTTGTAATTCCTTCAAAGTATGAATCCTCACTCAACAGAAGCGATAACTCAACAGACAACCTAAACTCGTGCGAAGCACCTGCTGTGAGTATTGATTTTGTTTATATTTTCCGGGTGCCTGACTTAAAATTTTCCTCACAGAAGTGTGTACTTAACTGGTTGTCAAAACAAAAGAAATTTACTGTTTGACGGTTAGGCAAGGCAAGTGTTTGCTTAAGAGAATTTAAACTAGTTTTCATTGGCATTTGTTGGTAAAGCGTATGTTCATAGTTTAGACAAATCATCATGACAGGAATTCATTTTGTTGAATAAGCGACCAAATGCTTCCATGCTCATTGTACTCCCTTGTAGTTTGCGTCTTGGGTTGGCCCCGTGACTCTTGGTATGACTGGTTTTCCAGTCTAGTTTTTCCCCAATGTCTTTGCACTGTTGTGTTTTTTGTGTGTCCAGCATTCATTATGAACAGTCTTGCAGGCCTTGCTAGCTCCAACCTCCAACTTTTACCTTCACCCCATATATTATAAGACCCTAATATTTCAATAAATAACAATCAAATTTAATTGGTAATATCTATCTTTGTTGGGCGGTTGGGTTGGGTTGGCATAGTGATATCTGTCCTCGCCCTCCACCTCAGGACCTCAGTTCGAATCTCACTGGGAGATATGGATTGGGTTTTCAGTTACTCCCTGATTTTGTTGGTTTTCCCTGGAATAATTCTCTAGGGTTTTCCTCCCACATCTAAAACTGAAACCTTCTTTGTCTTCTCCTCTCCATGGGGTTCTTGGCCAGTATAGTGATTAAGTTTTGTTTCTGAGAGTCCTTGGCTTCACAACCAGAATTAGTATCTAATAATAATACTAATAATAATTGTTTTTCCGCGTGTAGTACCTAGCCAGAAGTTGTCTTCTAGCGCTTCTTGGCTGTGTCATGTTCCTTCAGCTAGGCTACTGTATAAAGCTTCTCTTTATGCTGGTTGGCTTTGGCTCCTACTGCATGGTCTTCAACTCCACTCACTCGGCAGTCTTTGACAACTGGGACAATGCTGTGTACACAGATTATGGGTGAGTCTAGCACCAGATTTTATAATTTGCTGGTGAGACTGGTGGCTACTTTAAATGCAATTTATGGAAAAGCAAAATGGATTATTCATGAGGCTCCATTGCAACTCTCTACCAAGGGTGCTCATTGATGAACGACACGACACATCAATTGAAATGGCAGAAACTTTGTCACATTTTGTAATGGAATTTAAACAGGTCCAACTTTTATCAGATCTTAAGGATTGTGTTTACTGTTGTGATTGGTCAATGCATTATGGGGGTGGAGCTTAATGGATCATCCTATTATGTGATCGAAACTTGGGGAATTTCTCTGTGCTGATCTTGGGGCTTTGCGACATTTGAGGGGGGGGGGGGGGAGCCAAGTTATGTTCCTTACCCCCTTCCTCCAATTTTCCCCTATCCCCAATCCCACCTCAGCGTTTCCCTGATGGCTAAAATTGAATGTACCCCAAACCATCTAAATTTTTCATATTAATTGGGAAATGTTTGCACCCTAGCTTGCTTCATACAGTTAGTTACACATGTTTATAATAAGGTATAACGAAATAATTGTAATGAAATAAGTTATTTTGTTGTTTCCCCCTGTGCAGTGTGAATGGTTTTGTTCCACTCCGTATAATGGCTACAGTTGAATTAGTACTCATGGTCTTCACTCTCTTCCTGGTAACAAGACAGGTAAACTACAATTCACAGTATCTTTTTAACAGAATGTAATTCTAAATATCTCCTTGATGGCTGTACCAAATCACCCAGATTGCAGGATGCAATCTGAGAAACGTTTCTGTATGAAACATTTCTCAGATTGTGTATTCCAATTACGGATTATTCTTTCTGCTTGGCCATAACTGCTTGAGATTCTGTAAACTACAGTTCTCAGTATTTTTGACCAGAATGTAATTCTAAATATCTCCGTGATTGTTGTACCAAATCAGCATGAGCGCAAGATGCAAATGTTGACAACTCTCTGCGTTTGATTTGACCCCCAAAGTGGCAGCAGAGGGGCTGCATCAAACATCTTGAACAGTGCACAATTTTATAGAGCTGCTTATAAACAGCAAACATTGCTTAGTAATTTCCTGCCAAGCAAAAATAAGCAGGATACCAGTCACAAAAGGTACATGTGGAATGCTATTTTGGATGGTAACCTTATTCTGGTAAGCATATTTGTTATTGTGCTTAGCTACTTTTGGGGCCCAGCAGGTCCATATAATTTGACTTCATTGTGTTTACTTTACAGAATGAGTATTTGTCCCGGCAAGGTTTCCTGTGGCAAATGAAGTTCAAAGTCGAGAGGGAGGAAGTAGAAACGATGGAATCTCTGAATAAAGTGCTCTTGGAGAACATGCTACCAGCTCATGTAGCTGAACACTTCATGAAGCAAAGAATGAAGTCAGATGTAAGTAGTTTATATAAACTGCTCTTTGAAATATTTTGGCACTTCATTAGTTCGGTAAAATATCAGTTCGGGGACTCTATTAGCGGTTAAACCTACAATTGCATATTTTCCCTAGCCATATGCAATTGTAGGTTTAACAGGTAAGTATCGTCCCTTCGCAAACTCCCAAATAACTTTTATTTGGGGGAACTTATTTCAAATGTCTATCAGGCATGATATCCTTCCTGTTTCAGTCTGGTTTCCGATTTCAATTGCAATCTGAAAAAAACCTAGATTTCTTTGTTTTTATTTAATAGACTAAAACTTGTATTAAAGCCTCCACTGTACTACTGTAGATTTTGGTCAGCCCTTATACTCAATAAAATGTACTGACTTTATTTCCCCAAGGACCTCATGTTTTGCCTGGTCTATGTGTCAAGAAACACATTTGACAGACTACAGGATTGGAAATTATAGAGAAAACAATATTGTAGTTTCAAATGGAAAGCCCTGATTAAAGTTCATGCCAGTACCAATCTTGCTAAGAAATATTTCCATCAGGAAAACTGTCATTGCTGAGAAAGCAGAATTAGAAAACCCCACAAATCACTGTTACTTATTATGATTGCCGCAATCTAAATAAGCCTTATATGAATGTGCACAAATAGGTGCTTTTCTTGAACTAGTGTTTATTGGACCCCAAGCTTGATTTCAGTCTTGGTTTGAGACATTTATGTCGTTGTCTTTGTTTTGGGTCTGTGTATTTAGTTCTTACTCTAAGAAGTTCATGCTCCAGACCAATTTAGTGGTGTGTCGTGGCTGAGCGGATAAGATCACTTGACTCGAGCTCTAGTGTTTTTGTTCAGCAGAGTGTGGGTTCGAGCCCTGGTCGTGACACTTGTGTCCTTACGCAAGACACTTAACCATTATTGCTTCGTCCTTTGGATGGGACGTAAAGCCGTTGGCCCCGTGTTTTGTGTAAAACCCAGTGTACTTATCGAAAAGAGAAGGGGTTCACCCCGATGTTCCTGGTCTGGTTGGCTGCATATTGCGCCATAGCACATTGTAAACCATTACTCGGTGCTATGTAAAGGAATAGGTCTCAAACTTCAAAAAGTAGCTCCACATATATACCTTGCAGGAAAAATACTGTTGAAGCGCCATGAGCATCACTGAGTGAGGGATATGAGCGCTATTATAAGAAGCCACTATTATTAGTATTTGTTATTCACAGGAGTTGTATCACCAGTTCTACAACGTGGTAGCTGTCATGTTTGCCTCCATACCAAACTTCAAGGAGTTCTATACGGAGAGTGACGTAAACAACGAAGGCTTAGAATGCTTGAGGCTACTCAATGAGATCATTGCAGACTTTGATGAGGTAATTAAGGGTCAAATGGGAAAAGAGCAAATTCCTCCAAAATGAGGGGTCAAACAACGCAGTCACCAGCAGTTGTTTATGTCCCAACAATTTGGTAAGGAAAGGGTTAAGCATGCAGCTGTATGAAGTTGGGCCCTGATGGCCTCCTCATTTTACGAAAAATGCTTAATTCATTTCAAACCAGAAGCCTTTTTAATTGTTTCCATTATTGACCGTCTCTTTTGCTGTAGCTACTTTCCAAGCCCAAATACTGCTGCATTGAAAAAATCAAAACCATCGGCAGCACCTACATGGCAGCAGCAGGCCTACAGCAGCATGAGAGCAGCGGGACATCTAAGCAATCTCTGTACTACGTAGGTGTACTGACAGAGTTTGCTATGGCACTGCAGGACAAGCTGGAATACCTGAATGGCCAGGCATTCAACGACTTCAAACTTAGGATAGGTAGGTGCAGTTTGAGCTGTTTACCAGCAGATCTGATAATAAGCCAAACTTATGAAGCGCAATTGAAGTAAACCTTGATGCATTGCACAGAAATGGAAAAAACAAGAATCAACCCAAAACAACTGTAGAGAAGAGAAGACTAGATACATAGTGCAGTCAGAAGCAAGAATACTAATTTGTTTTAAATTTATCTCGTGAGCTAGAAAGGAAGGTTTGAAGAGATTAGGTAGACACCCCCTCTATTAAAATTTTGTTCTGGAATTTGACTAGTTACAGCCACCTGTGAACTGTTTCTTAAGATGTTTTGTTTTATTTTTGTAGGGATCAACCATGGGTCAGTTGTCGCAGGGGTCATTGGTGCCCAGAAACCCCAATATGACATCTGGGGAAACACAGTCAATGTGGCTAGTAGGATGGACACCACTGGAGTGATTGGGGAGATACAGGTAGGTGACAGACA
>JAUELU010000053.1:5243010-5253779 GCA_032357145.1 Evasterias troschelii | reverse complement strand
TTTAAAGGGAGTTTATACTTTTGGTTAATGTCAAAGACCAGTATCCTCACTTGGTGTATCCCAACGTATACATAAAACAACAAACCTGTGAAAGTTTAAGCTCAATTGGTCATTGCAATCACCTTTAAAAAAAGTGGGGGAAAACCCTAAGTGTTTTCACTGTTTTCAAACATCAAGTTTTTGACTCGCGAGACCAGAACTAATTGTTTTATTAATTTCTCAAGAACTCAGGAAAAATATTTCGAAGGGAGTATCCCATCATGACCATCTTTATACCATGTAAGTTATGTGTGAATCTGTGAACATTTATATTTTCATTCTTACCAATGTTGTACACACCCTTTAATAGATGTTACATGGTATCGGGGATAAAGAAGATTCCTCATGGCTGTTATGCATTAGGGTAAATGTCGTAAGGTTTTCAGATTTTGCCAGACCAGATAGAAACATTGCGAGATGACTTCATAAAGGCAGGTCTTTAACTTGATCTTATTAATTCATTATTCATCCATTCTACCACCTCGTGATTCTCTGTATTTTGTTACCCCATGGATGCTAATTCACCTCCAAACAACACTAAAAGGTCAGGTGTTTGACAAATGTCAAAACCAGCATTTCAAGTGCAGTGTCAACTCATTGTCACTTGTCTCCTTCTCCTGATACAGACCAGGCTGGCAAACGTTGCCCTCGGTCAACCCCCTACTCCTCCAACTCTTTCTCTTTCATTAGAGAGACTCTGCCCTATAAGTTAGGTAGTATTAATTGCACATTAACGATCACGATGACTAGTGATAATGAACAGTGGCAGCTAGGGCCCATCGATTTATCAGTGTTTAGACTGCCATTGGTTATGTTCTTCTCTCATTTAATGATTTTGTTTTTCTTTTTCTTTTTTGTTAGAGCGGGTCTTAATGCATTGGGTGAGCAAAAGGTTGGGTGCCCGCGGGACCCTGTCGACAACCCTGGGGGGAATTGCATTGATCACAGTGTTGGTAGGGATCCAAAGGGGAAGTTAAGCTGCGTGATGCGGGAACAATGTGCGCAATCATGACTGACTAGCTCTGCCGGGAGTGTTGACCTGTGAAGTGGCACTTCTCTGTGCTGTCGACTGCATGTAGTTGCCTTTTTTTTCTTTTCTTCATTTCTTTTCTTCTTGAATGTCCGTGTGCAAATCCATGCGGTCCGAATTAAACAGGAAACGTTGCTGGCGGTAAAGATCCAGGAAGGAATGAACACAGTGCAGAGTATTTTGTCAATATTAATAGTTTGTTCGTTCTTCAACCCCCCCCCATCACTCCCCATCACTCCATCTAAGCTGAAATGTCCTGAACTACTTTGATTGTACATTTGGCGGTTTACCTTACAGCTTTTTGTCCTGTAGTTCTTTACAGAAATTGTGTTGTTTTCTTCATTTCCATGAATCTTTTGAGTGATGTACATTATCTGATACGGTTCATTTTGTTACCCTGGGAGCTTATCTTTGAATGTCAAGTAATGTTAAACTCGCTCTGGTAGGAAATACAAATATTGTGAATTTCCCTATAGAACCTTCAGTTGTTACTTGTTATTCACCTTTGATTGCCGGCTGGAACATTATTTTGGAAGCATACGAACTGAACAGAATGACTGAATTAGATTGGATGGAGAATGTATTTCACAATGTATAAACCTATGAACCCCTTTCCTGCTTCAAATCCGTTTCTTGATTATAATAAAGCTCTGACAGCATAATCACTGATTCTGTAAAGGTTAGGTTTGAAAAAAACAATTTCCCCGGAGAGAATGCAATTGCTCATCCATTTCCGATGAAACAGGAAGGGCAAATATCAGAAAGCTTTACCCCCCTTTTTTTTCAACCGTATTCCGTCCATGCCATCTCTGTAAATTAAGAGTTAAGCAAATTCAGAATTTACCATGCAACTTTAGTACGTCTTTTGCCAATGGCCTCAGGTAAATGTCAACATAATGCTGATTATAAAGACAGATACATATGAGTTGCATGTAGAAGATTCAGCTGAATAAAATGTCTACTTGCTGAGAAAACGGCAATAAACTGTCACTGTGTTTTCACAAGGGCATCAAATCCATCCACTTTTCGCTAAGTGACAGTTTTGTACCAACCGCATCTCTTATCGCAGCTTTTGAAAACGGACACTTACCCTCAGAAATCTAAGAAATGATTCACACATGAATCATGACTCAGATTCAAATGATTTTGGGTAAAAAATTATCCAAATCATGTTACTTTTAAAGGAATCCAGTCTCAAAATAGTTTATTCTATCAACAGCTTCAGTGCTTCTCATGGAGTAAATGTTTATGATTGTAAATTTTTTTTTTCCCTACACAGCCTTTTGGTTACACCCCACTAAATCAACTCTCATTGGTTATAGTGGGAATTGCTAGATATCACAAATTCACCAAAAATACTTAGAAGTCTCACAGCTTTTCACATTAAAGAGACAATTATTAAATGACTCTTGAACTTTTATTATCTGCTCAACTTGATATGGGGAGTCCCTGGGCCCGCCGAGTCATTCCCCTCCAAATAAAAAAACGCCTCTGCACAAGTGTAATTTTCCAATGTCCGACATGTCCGAGCCTCAATCTTGAAAAATGTCCCTACACCTCTCATCTAAAATACCTCAAGTCGGTAGTCAACAACCCCCTAGGTCACAGTCGGGCAAATGTTTTACACTGTATCCCTTTTATTTGGTTCTCAAATCTGTCTAATACTAGAGGATATTTTGAGGGCCTACAAAATATTATTGAGGCTATAGCTCTGTTTTCTCACTATTTATATTTAGTGGGGTGCTTCCTATGTACTGCTGCTCATATGTGCTGCCCTCTTGTGGGAAAAATTCACTAAGTTTTCTTTTCAAGTCATTCTTACATATAATTTCAATTACTCTTGCCATTGGTTTTGAAGTGCGTGTGTACCATGTTAGCGTTACTTACCAGTATAGACCTTTATCATAATGTGGCCATCTTGATTTTCTCCAATATGAACCAATGTAACCAAATGGAGGCGAAAAGAAAAAATAGTCTGGTTCATTTTTCAGTGCAATGAATATTATCATTCATTACTGTTGTGGATACAGGGAACTTGACCAAAATGGTGTCAGCGTGGTAAATGTCTATTACTTAAGAAAAGTTTGATATGTCTTTTTTCCTGAAAAACCATCACTCCCACCACTTTGGCCATCCACAACTGAGACTGAAAACAGCGTATACCATTAATCTGTAGTGTCAAAATTGTATCATTTTAGGCGGTCACGTCGTAGATTAATAACGTTGAGTTAAGCAAGGGTTTATATACACAGAATTATTTCAACTGGTGCAATTGAGATGAACAACCAAGATTATGAAGGTCGTCAATTGCACACACATCTTGTTTTGCATAGTTTGGTGTGGGAGTGACACCATAGTACTGTACATGTAGGAAGATACATGTAGGTCACTTTGTGGTATGAGTGACTTTTTTGTTTGCATTTATACTATAGGTCCTCCTGGTAGTAATCAGTTTGCGACTGCTAAATTATTTTCTCAAAAAACGAGTTTCGTACATACTGCTGGTTAGATTTAAACACTGGGCAGCTTAGTTGTCAACAAAGGGCTCAAGGTCTATTCACACTTAAATTCTAGGTGTAAAATTGTTTAAATATAGTTGACAGAAATGTTATAGGTGCACCATAATTGTTACGGTGCACTGCTCGTCCCTAGTAATTACTACAAATGTGTGAATCTTTGTTCGTTTTCTTAGGGTGAACAATTTCTCCAAGCAATGCGGTCTCTGAGTCCCTTGTGGTTTATGTACAAAATATTTAAACTGAACATAAGTGATGTTTAAAACATTGCACAGTGTGTGGGTTGTAGGAAACACTATACCTAGTAAACTTGCGGGTAAGTACTTGCAGGTACAGACATTTTGTGTTCACATTGAATGCTAATATTGAGTTAGCAAATGATATATTTTTTGAGTAGCATAGATTTGATACATTTTGTGTAGCATTTTGCTTTACTGTACAAGGGAAGATGTAGGCCTACAAATTCCAATTGCCTTTTTAGGTTTTTGGTCATATACACGGCTGAAGACCACTGCCTTTTGGTTTTAAAATTTCCCTTTTCTTTTCATGGGCAAAGTCATAGTTGGTCATCTGAAATTCTGAAGCAATGCTGTTCAATACTTGAGTTGAAATGAGTAACCATTTTCAATGTATAAAGTCACACAAATTCTTTCGACAAACAGATTTGACGGATTTTATGTTTTGGAACTGTGGAATCGCTCTTTTGTTGAAATGTTTGGCATTTAGGAAGCATTCATTATCTTGACCGATTGGCTGACTTTCCATTGTTCCCATCTGTCATACATGTCATAATGCCATAGGAAAATGAAAAACACTGCCAAATTTGCGGGCAGTTTTCCTCATTTGTTAATTACTTAAACAAAGTTACATGTCTGATTCTGGGGTAGGTCCACGTAAATAAATTGCTATTAAGTCCACTTCAGTACACGTGTCTGGTGTATCTAAAACATACAAGCGTGGGTAGTTTACACCCGGAATGCAGCCTGTAAAACATTTTCCTATGTAATGATTTTGCGTTCAGATGAATGTAGTATGTAAATGAAGAACAATTTATGCGGTAGAAAGTGATAGGGTGCTTGACCCTGTCAAGATTTCTTCCCCCAGGAGGCAAGTGGTATCCCTACGGGTTCTGTTTTTTCAGAGAATCCTGCAATATTTCCATATGCCTGTAGCATTGGTCACTTATCCACCCCTTGACCTGTTTGCTCTGTTCTGTTTGGGTTTTCTCTGACAGGGACATCACCGAAACGCGTCAGCCTGAAGGATCTGTTCTTGTCCTCGGGCAGTGTGGAGATGCAACAGCTCCAGGTCCTGAACCAGTCAGTCAGGGACTTTGACAAGTCCAGGCGGTTGCGTCGCTCCGTAACGCATGACAAGAGCGAGCCCCTATTGGACCAGCTACGACATCAGGTAAGGACGATAATAGATTTGTTGAATGATGTTAGTGACGTGATAGGGTGACATTTGTCATGGATGATAACAAGTTATGGAATTTACTCCACAAACCAGAGTTCTTATAGCTAGGGTCAAAGTAATGTAACCATGGAAACACCCTCAGCTATATATTTATAATTTCTAAGGTAATGTGATAGTACGATCATCACCTACTCCCTTTTTTTGGGGGGCGGGGTGATTGGTAACCAATAGAGAAATAAAGTTCCATTGGCGTACCAAATATTTTATATTGCACAGTTGTGGTCAGAGCATAAGTCAGGCTATATTAACTTTCAGGTACTCTGATTGAAGTTCATAAAATGTTATGGTAAATTGTTTTACTGATAACAGAACCTCCATCAGGTGTAAATTGATCATACTTATGGTAAGGTGACGGTGCAATCATCACTTATTTTGTTATTTTGTTTTGATGATCAAACCAATAGAGAAACAAGGGTCCAATTTTGTAAGCCTTACATTTATTAAGTCTTAAAAGTTATGTTTAGTTACTGGTTAGAGAAAATATAAGACTACATACCTTAGTTTTTTTCTTAGTTTATTTTGTTTCAAGACAACATGCCTTACTTTGTTGCAAGGTAACTGGCTCAAAGTAAAAAGTTTCTGGTAATGGGTGAGCCCCCCAGTGGGTAATGAGAGCCCTGCTGTCTTAATGGTAGCCATAGACAGTCCCAAGTCTACCACAATTCTTCTTCAATTGTTTTACCTGATTTTGGAGGTAATCATGGTAATGGTCATGTGATCCCCAAGCAACCCAGTCTGAGCCAGAGGCTATGAATACCAATTTTATCAGAGTCCAAATATAAGGGTGTTGATTTACCATAAGACAGAGTGGAGTATTTTGATGGATTCAGTACTGTACCCCCAAGCCACCCACTCTTAGCATGAGGGCAGGCATATCAATCTTAACAGTCCGAATATTTGAGTTTTTAGTGACTATAAAGTGGAGGAAGGTGGAGGATTGAAGACGGTTTCAAAACTGTACTTAAATGTGCCTAAACCTAAAACCCGTACTCGTAACATACAAGTGAATTGATTGGATTCCGGGCCACTTGTAGCTCATAAATACCATCATCTTGATCGCTGATAGTGACTTTGACCTTAGAAATTGAATGCTGTTCTATTTGTTGACTTTGAAAACAAACCTTAAACTGATGTACTTTAACTTTGAGTTATCAAACTGCTCATTATTCCCCGGTGGGACGGAGAGACACTGAACAGGACATGTTGATCTTCAGTCACTGGTTTAGAATAGGAAGTGACTCATGATGTCATTGGTATCAGACTGTTCCCAGTGGCATTAGGGACTTGATTCTGCATGCTTGGTAGTTTGTACTGGGAAAAGTTGACTGTTAATTGGCCAGTGGCCAATCTATGAGCAACCACTCACCACATACACTCCTTTTTTCATATGCTTCAATTATTTCTTATTTGACACCCGGCCCAGTTCCATATTTCCGTCCATTGGTTTATGCTTTTGTTAAGAAGTAAATATTGCTTATTGAAATTTGTCCACTTAATAATCATTCGCAGGGATCCAGCTGAAAGCAATGTACGATACTATATTTTTTGGGTGGTAACCCATTAGTGCTAAGCGGAATTTTGTCTGCTCTTAGCAGCATCGTGTGTTTTAAGCATGTCTATGGAGTTGATCCTCAGTGACTTCGTATGTAGTGTTTGACCCACTTACCCCCTTAAGCGTGCTAATAATATTGTCAAAAGTGATTATTATCAAAGTGACCTGACATGGATCAATGAGGCGGGTTTTGATGTAACCACTTGTGACCACTTGACCAGAAATGACCTCGAAGAGTGGTCTCAGTGGATGAGTCTGCAATTAAAAATCTTATCATTTGTATAGAGGAAGATTGTCTTATGACTTTTTCAAAACTTCAGTTTCGGGTTCCTAATGTAGCTCATGGCTACCGACTCTTGGTTCTTGTCTCTGGGCTTTTGGACCTCCTCCTGGCTTCTGGCTCAGGGCTCCTGGCTCTGGGCTCCTTGCTGTAGGTTCCTGGCTCCAGGTTCCTGGCTCTGTTTGATGTTAAAGTGCTGTGCAAAATGCACAAGGTCCAGAATCAATTACACAGCCCAAGCTGAAGCCGGAGCCTAAGCTGAAGCCGGAGCCTAAGCTGGAGCCAGAGCCCAAACCTACAGTTGGAAAAGGCCCCTAATCGACCTTGTGAGGATTTCTTAATAAGCAATTGGAGAGTTAAATTTGAATAATGTCTGATATACTGACTTGTTAGAGCTGTTTGATCGCAAGCAGTCACTCAACTTTGAATATTGTCAAACGTAAGAAAGTGTTACTACGTGTTTATATCATTCATATGGTTCAGGGCAAGCAACTTTGAACAATTTTTGTTGATTTTAGCGCTTTATAAGTGCCTTCTGATTGATTGATTGATTGATTGATTGATTACATGGCTACATCTACATGTAATTTGTACAAGAAATTGTATTTGGTAAAATTGCTTTAGTGCACACTGCCCGTAAACCAAGTTTTAATGTAACCGAGAAATTTTCACTTGAGGTGTAATTCAACTCCTGCAACTATTGAGACAAGTTCAACTTTCATAACAGTGAAACTGTGTCCGATGTAATAAAAATCTATTATATGAGCTCGGTCCCAAATTGTCTGCATTAGAAAAATGCCAGAGAACTGAGTATTAAAAAGTTAGGCAAATCGCGCAGATGAAATTTGACCCTTAAATGCTCTCAAGCAAAGAGGGCTTCCTTTTGATGGGCAATCTTGTTTTCAAGGAAGAGCAAAAGTGTGGTTTTTCAATCAAGTCGGAATTAAAGTCAGAGTGCACCTAAGGTGCAAGGCCTCTATGTGCGTATTCATAGCTCTATCTAATACAGATGATTAGCGTATCTTCACAACAGTTGTGGTAAAATGTTGATTTACAATGATGACGTCTCGTGATCTGACCATGACTTCCTCTGAAAGGAGTCTTAAGCCTGGTTCGTACTTCCTGCAAATGCAAATGCGAAGCGAATTTTGACGACACAAATTCGCAACAAATAATTTGCAGCAGTTGAGCTGTGCTCAACTCCTGCGAATTTTACGCAGCGAAAACAGACTTGTGACGTCAATATTCGCTTCCCATTCGCATTCCCATATGAACCAGGCTTTACAGAGAACCTTTTTTGAAATAATTTTTGGTTGAACAAATAAGAAAAGTTGACTAGAGCAGGATTTGAACCAATGACCTCCGGATTAACGTGCCTGCGGATTAATATAGCTTTTTTTGAACTGTGCAAAACTCAAAGTAAAAAAGAAATAATCATCATTATTGTGTCTCTCCCCCCCCAAAAAAAAAGTGGTTTTCTTCAGAGTCTTGATGCCAACCGGGGTTGGTTTTTCCAAAACAAAAACAGTCAAAAACCAAATCAGGTGTTTTGTCTCTGGAGGTATTGGGATCAAGATTTTGTGGGGGAGGATTATTAGGTTGCGGCTTTTTACAGGTTGTCTGCTTCATCTTTAAAAACATTTTATTTATTTATTTTTTTTTTTGGGGGGGGTTGTGGCAGTGGTACATGACAAAAATAAAGGATGACACATGACATGTTTTTCACCAATCAAATGACAAGAATCTGCATTAATTGTATCGAGGGTGAAGATTATTGGGGGTTTCGGCCATCCGCCGAAACCATCTTTGTTGTTGTCGAGATTGTATACATTTTTTCTTATAATTGTTTTTCTATCAGGAAGATTCTAAATGCAGTTATATGTGAAAATTGTGATGGCTACATGTCATGCATGTAGGTCTCAGGAACTACAGTCCCCCCAAAACAAACCAATACATCAAATGAAAGACTATGCTCTAACTTAGATCCAGCAGAAGTTTGTTTGAGTGTTTTTTTATTCCTTTGTTTATGATATTAACGATTTAATATCCACCCCCCCTCCCATGCTAGAGGAGATCACTTACTGTAACAAGGAGACCATCAAATTACTACTGGATTCCGTATTTGTTTTAAGATGTAATGATTGCATCATCGATAAAAGAATGTTAGTTTAGTTTTATTAGAGATCCTAGACCAAAGTAGTAATCAAGTACCCTCTATGTACTATTACATGAATCACAACATAATCTGTTGCCTCTCTATACATGCATCATCAATAAAAACAATACAGCGCATCTGAAATGTCAGTCAGGAGTATATTGACAAAAAAACTGTTTGACCAATCCAGGCCAACGGCCGACCGCACGTCCCCTGTAACCCCCTGCCCCCCCCCAACCCAGCACCCAGCCCCAGTCCTCCACACAATCCAATTGTGAGATCTCCTCGCTGAATAGCGTTCATTCAATTAGACAGATGGCAATGTTCCCTTAATAAGCCGAAGAGTGGGAGCTAATGCATGGTTGTGACCCAGGGCCCTTTGATTAGTTGCAATGCGGTGACGACCGACCGACCACCACGCCGTCAGATTTTAATCAAGTACAACCCGAAAGATCATGCGCTCTGTACTCCGCCACCTCGTGATAAGTCCCGGTCAAACTTGAATCGTAGTTGCTGCACGTGCCGTACACATGAGAGTTTGTAGTGATGCCCCCCCCCCTCCCCCATTCAGCCATGTTAGGGTTTGGGGACATCGAACCTATGCTCTCCTAGAGGCGAAATCTTGCTTCATAACGTGACTAATGTGTGTCCGTGCAAGACATTATCAGTAAAAATCAATAGCCCTCTCCAGCGCTATTTCTCTCGCTTACCATGCCTATTTTTTTACTCTTTATTAGAACAAAACACTATCAATCATCCAGTTATTCAACTCATGTGCTTAGAACATGCATGCAGTTTGTCTGCAGCACATTTCCCTTCTACAATCCTAAAAAATTTAACTGAGAGATTGGTCACAAATCAACTAAAGTTGAGAACATTACTTTTCAAGGGGAGGTGTAGATGTACATGGATCATTTTTTATAAAGTGTATTTTTTGTTGATTTCCTTTTGGAGAAAATAAGCTGCCACCACTTTGCGATTCAACTAAAGATGCATTGTATACAGTTTGGTTTTAAAGCATATAATTATAGCAACTTTCAAACAGTCACAAAGAAACTAAATAGAAAAGAACTAAACAGAACATGAGAGAGACATACCAGGTCAAAATCATCTTGGATTTCAAGATTCAGACTGATCAAGTTATAGAACGTAGACGCCGGATGTTGTACTCTTTGATAAGATGGAGAAGATGTGTCATGTCATTGACAAAGCTGTACTGGATGATGAAATGTAAGCTTTAGCTAACATAGCTATACAGAAAGATCCAGAAAGACTTGGTCAAAGATCTTTGTAAATTTTGGCAAAGATAAAAGGTTATCCCTGTGGCAGTTGGAGCACTTGGCACAATTTCAAAGGCATTGGAGAAACATCTCATGTCCACGTACATTGTAGATGAGGTTGCCACACCTTTAAGAGTAGATCTGCAGTAGAAGGCGGGCCTCTTGGGAACAGTAAGGATCTTGAGATAGACCCTTAGGATCTAAGGCTACAGGATGTAGCCCGACTTGAGACGTTATGAGCACAAAGAGATATCCAGGTGAGATTGCCATAACTTTTGGGTGAGATGTACTGCAGGAAGCCACACTCTTAGTATTAGGAGCGGCGAGGATTTTGTGAAAGACCCTCGCGATCTAAGGCTACAGGATGTAGCCAAACTCAAACATGTCAAAAGATTTACCGGCACAAAGGGACATCTGAGTGAGTTTGGCCTAACCGTGACG
>JAUELU010000053.1:5220830-5233612 GCA_032357145.1 Evasterias troschelii | reverse complement strand
TTTGTTGTTTCATGTTTATGTTGGGATACACCAAGTGAGGATACTGGTCTTTGAAATTTACCAAAAGTATAAACTCCGTTTAAAGGGTGTGCAAAACTTTGAAAATATAAATGTTCACAGATTTGCACATAGCTTACTCGGTCATGGTGGAAATTTTTCCCTAAAATATTGTTTTCGGAAGTGCAGTGTTTGCTTTCAAAACATGCATCCAACTTTGGTAATTTTCAAAGATTTTACTATCTGCACTTTGTGTAACCTAACATGCATAAAATAACAAACGTGTTAAAGTTTAAGTTTAATCAGTCACCAGAGTCCCAATTATCGTCATTGTATTCAACGGTTCAAAAATCACATGAAGCGTCACATCCATCCATGTTTAGAGAGTTGACGGTGGGTACCAACTGCATTTTCGAAAGGACACCAACCCTCACAAATCATGAGAAATGATTCATTCAAATGTTTCATATTACTTTGAAGGGAACCCTCGATGTTTGAAAACAGTGAAAACACTTTGATTGCAATGACCGATTGAGCTTAAACTTTCACAGGTTTGTTGTTTCATGTGTATGTTGGGATACACCAAGTGAGGATACTGGTCTGTGACGTTTACCAAAAGTATAAACTCCCTTTAATGCCACCAAGCAAACAACATACACACGTATGAACAAAACACTATAATTGAACGCTGCTCTGTTGTTCAAGTCACTTTGCATTTAATCGTAATCAATGTCGTCTTTCAGTTTGGCGGACTTTTCTTTAAAATTCTACAGCCATTAGCTTCACATTCAAACTGTCATCCATGAATGGTAACACCCTCAAGGGTGTTATTCTCTGACACCCGTTCACAATGTGAGCTTGCACTTGACATGCAGCACAATGTGTGCATTCCCCTAGCCTCATGTGAGCAGCGGCACCTGGTCAAACATGTAACGGTGCACTCGCTGCAAAGTTTCATACCTAGTGACTGTTTGCCGTAGACTTGTCCCAGCGCTGGCAAAATTGACATTGCGAAAAACCTAAGCCATGCTTGACCCGCAAAGGCAATCCATGTTGGTGATGCATGAACTTGAAGTAGGATGGCTTCCTGGTCCTTCACATTTAATGGATCTTATTATGTGTTTTTTTTTTAACAAGAGAGTTAGGTTTCGAACCCAGGCAATTAGTTTTTGTACTGGTAGGGTACAAAAGAGTAGGATGACTCCATCGTTATTCACACTTGGTGGATCTTTGCATGTATGTTTATTTTAATTTTTTTCTGAGTTAAGTGTTCAAAGCCATGCAATCAATGTTGGTACTGGGATTGTACATTAAGTGACAAGTCTTTCACACTTAGTGGATGTTATCATATGTGTGTTTTTTTAAGCAGAGAGTTTGGGCTTAAACCTAGGCAATCAGTGTTGGTCATGGGAGGGTACATGACGTAGGATGGCTCTCTGGTCATTCACACTTAATATGTTTTAAGCAGAGAGTTTGGATTTGAATCCAGTCAATCGGTGTCAATGGGTGGGTACATGAAGTAGGATGGTTCCCTGGTCATTCACACTTCTTTTTGAATCATGTTTCAATGTTAAAAAATCAGTCAGTTAAGTTCAAATCAAGGTAAACAATATTAAGGAGTGTCTGTGGCATGGGGAGGGGTAGGGTGTGGTGGGGTGATTTTCCCCTTTGCTTGGTGAGCAAACTGTCATTCTTGAACAGGTGATGATTGAACTCATGATGCAAGTGTTGTCAGTGCAATACATCTGTGTCTTATCATACATGTGCATGGGTACTTTCTCTATGGTCTTAGTTTTGTCTTGTCTTGCAATAAAAGACAATTAAGATTGTATTTATCCCCTCTACTCTCTGTAACATGTTACAGCAAGTTGACCAATCATTTGAAATCATTCAACCCCATGGGTTGTGTCTGCTGTAAAAACTAAACACAGAACTTAACTTTGTGGAGTGTGTGTTTGTGTTGATACATTCACCACATGATATTTATTATATTGCGGACTGGCATAGTGCATCTATCATTCAAAATCACAGTGGATGATATTGATTGGTCAGACATTTATAATTTAGTATATGTACTATGCATTCACCACATTCTATCTCATTTTAGGCTGGAATAGTGCTACTATCATTCAAAAAGGCAGTGGCTAAAGCTTATAATGGTCAGAGTGTTAACTCTGTACCGTGTGTATGCATTCACCACATGATGTCATATTGCAAGCTGGCATAGTCCATTCAAAAATGCGTTGGATGATATTGATTGGCCAGACTGTAGGAGGGTTGACTGTGTTTATGCATTTGCAGGCTGGCATTGTACACCTATTATTCCAAAAGGCAGAAGATGGTGTTTAATGGTCAGAAAGTAAGAGGGTTGACTGTTTACTTAGTATTTGCATTCACCACTTGATATCACATTACAGGCAGGCATAGTGCATATCTCATTCAAAAAGGCAGTGGCTGGTGTTTAATGGTTAGAAAGTAGGAGGGTTAATAGTACTGTTGATATGCATCCACCACTTGATATCACATTTCATGCTGGCAGAGTTTTATTATATCATTAAAGTTGGTGATATTATATCATCCACAGTGGATGAAATGTAATGGTCAAACTGTAGGAGGGTTTACTGTGTACTATGTATTGATACATGGTACTGTTCTTTATACCGGCTTATATAGTTCATTTTACTTTTTACTTTTAAAAAAAAATTATATATAGTTTGTACGCCGTTATATATATCTTTATTATTTTTTCTTAAAAAGTGGCGGTTAACCGCTGTTGGTTATCAATAAATAAATAAAATCAATAAATAAATCTGTCATTCAAAACCACAGCGGTTATATTGAATGGTCTGACCGAGGGAGGGCAGCATATAATACTTTATCAGGTATGGCTGCATTGGAAGTCACACCATTTCCTAAATCAGTTGATACCAGCTTTTAGATTGATAGAGTTTTATTGTGTTTGATTATCACAGTGTATATGCATTTAATGTTGCATAGACACATTCAAAAAATACTTATGGAAATGAAGAATAACCTTTGCTGATGTAGTAGTTGACATACTTCAGTGCTTTTTATTCCTTTCGGATGAAGAGCTGCATGCTCGGTTTATAAAGAAATGTACACTTATATTCATTAGCTGTCAGTCCTTGATGGTTCAAAACAAGGCATGACTATAAAGGTGCAGCAAAGATTGGAACTGTGGAACTGTATACTTTACATACATGTTAACAATGTCTTGTTTTATAGCCCAGGGGAATACAAAACCCAGGTAACCAGTGTTTCCTGACATCCCAACCAGGTGGGAGCCTAAGCCTTTTAAGGTTAAAATTAGCTTTCCACAGCAGGTGGCATGTCACCAGACAGAAAGCGATCTAAAATACTGTGTAATCCATCCCTGTATCCATCGGGCGTTTCACCTATCATGCCTAGCAGGCTTAAACAAACAATCGATTAGTGGCATTTTAAACTTCACTCCAGTCATTATAAATCCCAATTATTACCACAAGTTGCTTCTCATGTATTTGTTAATTATATTTTTTACTTGGTCTTTTTTCTCTGTAGCATTCCATCCAGCATTTTGACCGAGGCAGTTTGAGGCGCACTGACACGTTGGACAAGAGCCAGCCACTGCTGTTAATTAGAGCGCCCTCTCTCGATGAAGCTGAGCCACCCCGGCAGGGCATCGAAGGCTGGATGGTTGGTAACAGAGGTGGACACAACCTGGAAGGTCGTAATAGCAGCTGGAAAAATGTCAGCCCCACTGAGAATACCAGGCATGATTGGACAAGCGCAGTGGCAAAGGATGCTCAAATAGAATCAGTCAGGGACGACTCGGCAAGAAAACCACCCTTTCAAATTTCAACAACAAAGGACTCCTTGGCACAGTTAAAATCCAACGAAGGTGATCAAAGTGCAATGGATATTGGAAACAAAATAGCAGTAAATGATGCATTTCCAGGTAGCATCGACACCATGCCCCTTGAGAAATCTGCAACAGGGGAAAAGGTCCATAATAAAGAAGACATTCTTCACGGCCAAGATACAGGAGTATTTCATTCGGATGATGTCAGCGTCTGCAGCCAGCACAATGAAAAAGACTCCACCAATCTGCGGGAGAAAAACAGTATTCACAAACGTCGGCCCATTGTATCGCTGGTTGAGCCTGAGGCCCGGGATGACTCCGTGGGGACAACTAGCAACAAACAGTCCGAGGATGATTGGGTCAGGTGTAACGATAGTACAAACACCGCAGTTGAAGACGATAATGCACAAGCTGTGGCGCCAGCTGCTCTTAAGGTGCAGCAAACTAAAGAAGACGATGCGCAGTGTGTAAACAATGTGACAGTGGTGGCAGCAGATGGGGTCCCTAAGATGCCTGTAACTACAGCACAGAGCGTTGACGATACTTCCCTTCCCCAAGTTGTCCTGTCCCCTAAGGAAATGAAGGGCGTTCTAAGCGAAGACTTTGGTCAGACTCTTCTAGATGTACCCCCACAATCTGCAAAAGGTCATCATCGTGTCGGTTCTGACATCAGCATAGATGAGATGACCTCACTGACCCTTGGCATGTATGCCTTTGCGGAGTCATCGAAACACAGAGCTGAGGAGCGCCAGGGCTATGTGGAGGCGCTGCAGGCAAACTCGGCCGAGGTGTTTGGGGAGAAAGAGGCAGAGACTCTGATGAACAGGCCCCTGTCGGACTCAGATGTCGATTGCATGGAGATCAAGATGAAGCATGAAAAGATTACTTGAAATAATTTATCCAAATAAATCTGTACATATCAATTAAATTGCTTCTTTTAAAGAAGTTAACGCACGCATTGCCAAATAGGTGTGCAACATAAAAGAGAAAATAGATAACAACAAATTTGTTAAAGCACCCTCCAAAAGGTGTTAAATGCCCTCAAATAATAATATACAAAAAAAATATATATATATATATATATATCAATGATTTCTTTTTGGAAGTATTGAAAAATACTTTGCATGAAATTACTCTTAACAACTCTCTTCTAAGTAGAACAAGAAAACAAATTATATTTGAATGAAAGTACACCTAACGATCCATGTAACGAAATAAAAACACATTAATAGAAGTTCGGCTGCTTCTTTTTTTGGAAACAGTAAGACGACTCATATACCCATGAATGAATTGATGGACACAGGGACCGTGAAGCAAGCAACATTGAATAAAAGACCCTGAGGCAAACAGGGGCCAGACACCCACTGTATCAACAAGATGCCGTTCCAGATCTATCCCGTTCTCCACCGAAATCTCCTTCCGGGAGCAAAGCACATTTTACTCTATCTCCTTAGGGACAAGGGGGAAAAAATGAAACAGAATAGAGAGAATTTTATTCTAGGTTTATGAATGAGCTCCACCATTTTGTTCTTCTTCACCATGTCCCCACACCCCTAAGGACCAGGATGGTGAAAACTGAGTTTTTTATTTTCTAGTATTATTGGGGAAAAAAGACTGTCAAAACCAGCCCTACCGTGGCTTGTCGACAAAGCTGATCAAGGGATTCTTAATCAATTCACGGCACAGGGGCATATGGATACGGTGTGGGGGCATTTCATAAATTGCTAAGAATACACCCAGGCTTTAATGATTGTGCTACTCATTGCGGAAAAGGGGGTATCCTATTTTAGAATAAGTCTATGGTTGAATGACGATAAGAATATCTTCATTTTGTAAGTAGTAGGAGATGTCAGTAAAACTGTCGGCTTAGTTTACTAATGTTTGTAAACAAGAACGTGTTATTGGCCTTACGCTTTCATCTTAAGCAAAGTCTTTCAATTAGCCTCAATATTTTTGATAATGACAGTTGTGGTAGAGCAGCCATCTTCTTTTCTCGCTTTCAAATCGATGTTTTCAAACCGAGACCGGAAGAAAAAAAAAGTAGTATGATCCCCTATGACAACCATCACCATTGAGAGTGATAATGGAACACGGGGAACCCGACCATTGTTGGGTGTAAATATGTTTATAGGACTGTTTATGTCTAAGGATTCTTCCTATTTAAAATTTTTGTTGATCTTCTTTTACCTCCACAAGTTTTTTGAGTAGGGTCAGGTTGCTCCTTCATTCAGTGACTAACTATGACCAGTGTAGCTTGTCGTTTCTTAAACCCAACGGCCTTTTCACTTGTTCCTATTTTAAGGTTTCCTTTGTTCCACCTTATCATTTTTTAGGACTTGAGTCATGAATAGTCTGAGCAACCATTGGTTAACATTTAAACTGTAAATTAAACTTTGGAAAGTGCATGTAATGAATTAATCAACCGAACCACTTGAAGAAAATTGGTTCATGTTTCTTGGTTCTTGGTTCTTGATTCTTGGTTGGTGTAGCCTCCTAAGTACTCCAATTGGAGTTTTAACGGGAGGGGAAGGAGGTGTGACCCTCGTTTGCTTTACTAGCAATTGGTCAGCGGAACACTGTCAAGAGAGCTGTTTGTGTGTAAGAAGTTTTTAAAGTCCCGTTTGAAACTAAGCTTTCCAACCTAAAATTTGAACAAACACACACACTCACACAGAGCAGCTGTGTCTATGGTGTCAACTGAGGACTTCTCTTTGTTCTCCCATTGTTTGGACATAGTTTTTTTTTTAGGCGTCCCCATAGGTTTTGTAGACGAAATCGAATCGAGGACGTCCTCGGTGTGACTTTTTCCCGGATCCCTTTTGTTAAAACCCTCTCCAAGTCCTCGGTTTGAATGCGTGGACATGCCCACCACATCATGGTCTTCTGATGTTACTGTAGATAAATCCGCAAATTTTAAGAGCTCTGCTGCTGACAACACTAGAGCTTGGGTCCGGTGAACTAGACTGCTCGGCTGCGACACATTATATGATTCTTCTGTGAGATTGGCTTAAAATTCAATACACTGTATTATGGACTTTTAATATAAACACAACGTTTACAAGCTTAAAAGTACACATTCGAACACTTGACACTTCACAGCCTAAATAGACGAACCAAATATCCAAGTAAAAAGGGCATTTTAAAAAGTTTGTCGTTAAAATGGCTTTTTAATCTATAAGAAATATGTTGTAAAATGTTTATTTACACTAGGCATACTCAATCATAATTTTAATTTATTTTAAAGGTTTGTTTTCAGCGATTTGATCTTCGTGCATTTCATCAAAATTAAATTTAAGAGAGTAATTTTTTACAGGAATTTAATATAATGGATGTAGTATTAGTTGCATCGGGGAATTTAAAAGTCCAATCTAACATCAATAACCAAATCAATCACTTGACATTAATTTCATTCCTCTGACAGCAGTGTTTGTTATGACTACATGTAGGTGATTCGACGTGCAGTATTTTGTTTTCTTTTAATTTATTTGTAGTATTCCCCAATGAAATTTTTCATTTGGAATAATTTAAGATTAAAATAATTATGATGCACACATCCAAAGAAATTAATCTCGTTTTTGTTGTTGAAGCATTTTTGTGTTTGTATGTTAATGAGAATTATTCATACCGACCATTGCTGACTCCTCTCATCCGTTAAACACATAAACTTCATGACACATAAAAATAACGCAGTGCAGGCTTTTCCGGTGATATTTATCTCGAAGCAACTTGAAGGCAGATCGTTAATGACTCAACTTTGGACAACTCATGGTCTTACGGCTTGAGTCTATATGCCGAATTAACAATGCAGTTTTGTTTGTGCCATTCTCTATGTATGCATGTATGATTGAATTATATAGCCTACCTGCTATGTTCGTATTTATAACTGTAGACCTATTTGAGTTAAGTGTACTCGCTTATGTACTTACGGGGCCTTTATAAGCCCCAATTCCCAGACTTGTGTACTGAGGTCCTTCCATTTTACTAAAACAAAATCTGACACAATTTGGGGAAGAAGTAAAAACCACATTGTGGGGCTCTGATCATGATGAGAGGCTGATCCCCTGTAAAATATAGTATAACGTATATATTATATAGTATAACCACTTTACTATAGTGCTATAGACCCCTTGCACAATGCGCAGCGCGCATACGCATGCGTCTCCTGACCGCCATTTTGGGTGTCAAAACGTGCACAAATGAAAGGTACACGTGTTTTACGTATCAGTGCGCGTGTAAACACATGTACCATCCTTTTGTGCACGTTTTGACACCTTAAATGGTGGTCAGGAGACGCGCATGTTGGTGCGTTGCGCGTTGTGCAATGGGTCTATAGACCCATTGCACAACACACAGCGCGCATACATGTGCATAGTTTTGGGTGTCAAAACGTGCACAAAAAGTTGATACATGTGTTACGCACAATGCGCTTGTAAACACGTGTACAATTCTTTTGTGCACGGTGACACCCAAAATGAAGCGCGTGTAGATGATGACGTCATATGCAATTGGTCTATAGATGGATTGCAATACGCGTCATTGACCGCCATCTTTGATGTAAAACAATGGAAAAGTGCACGTGTGTACGCGCTACGCACGACTCTCAGCCACGCGTGCACAATTCATCAAAGATGGCAGTCAATGATGCATATTGCAATCCATCTAGGTTGCAGTATGACGTAAGTCGGCCATCTTTACGGGCAATTTGGAACACACAGTCATGCGTTCCGCGTGAGAACGGCGTGCAGGACGCGCACATTTCACCAAACTCATTGCATGATTGGTCAGTGAATGACGCGGCTGCGTTAATAATTTGAGCGCTTCGCGCGCCTACAAGCCAAAATGCGATTTGCCCATAAAGATGGCGTCTACTGGGAACTATCTATAGTAGTCATCAGTCCAATAAAAAATTTAAAAACATGCTGTTGGATTTTTATGTGTTGAGGTTAGTTTAGGGTTGGGGAAAGCAGTTTTATTTTACTCGTGACGGGTACCCTTTTAGTAGTAAAGCATCAAATAAATGAATAAATAAAAAGAAACATTTCTCGGACGCGTAATCTGGTTTGTCATCGTACACTCTTATTCAAAAACGACCCGGATCCATGTCCCGTGGGGCCTGATCCGGGTCTGGGTCAGTGTGACCCGGAATATGTGTCCAAATGACCCCCAAATGGATCAAATTGACGCAGAGTGCTGGTTACAAATTCCATTTTTTAAAGCCACTCTCCGGTCAACCTAGCCGGAAATTGAGTCGGGCCCTTGGGAGTGTAGGAAGCTGGGTCAATTCCGACCCGGTAGTTTGAGAGTGTATGCTTATTATTCGTACTCGTACTCCGATTCGTTTTCGATCTCGTCTGTATACATTATGCCTTTACTTGGGTACTTATATTAATATGGTAAAACTGCGTACTCGTTCTCATTGAAATAAATACTCGGATGCAGCTCGACCTGGACGTGTTTAAAGACTTATCTCGAACGTCTTGACTGAAAACTAATAATACCGTGACCGGGTTAATAATGGTAGATGGGGTTAATTCGAGTGCATCTGGAACAGCGTATTGATTCTGCTCGTGTAGTCTTCGGTTAGCACATGCAGCCGTCAATTTAAGGTGGTGATAAAACACCATGTTATATATACGTCACCCACTCTGGATTGACAGCACTGTGCATGTATAGTGTATGCCCGTGACATCTTTGGCTTTTTCTTCTAATTCTAGCGACAGCCGGGATCGTGACCAGGCTGCAAAAATGGACAGCGAAATGTAATGCTAATGCTAATAAAAAAATAAAGAAAGGAATATAAAATAATTATATGATTAGTATTATTCCTGTTTATCATCCTAGTATGATCGCCAGCATAAATGCTTGTTTCTAAACTATTTTGCAGTTTGAACATTTTCTGTCGTAGAACATGCCACTATTTTATATTTTTATTTAGGAACTTAATTAAGGAATCTTCAAGTTAAGTTTTGTTTTCTTTCTTAGGTTTGAGTTGAAGCAACCGTTACAAGAGACTTTAGTTGAGGTTGAAAGTTACCATTTTCACCATGAATGAATAGAAAGTTCAAGATAAACGTCAACTTTACGGGCAACTTCAGTTCCGGCTTTGGGTCACGTCGAGCGATCTGTTCCTAACCAATCGTGCAAGGAATTTGATAAAACTCCCTCTATGCATGTTATGCATGTTATTATTTGTTGTTTCAAAAGTGACTATCGCCGTAAAGATGACCGGTTTTACACTTTTGTGACGTCAGGTGGGAAGTGTATGCCATTAGACAAATCCTCCGCTTGTTTTTAAATCTTTGGAAATATCATTCGGTATTGGTTGTTGATGTTGAATTCTCCCGCCCAACGATTTGACACGTACATGCAGTCGAATTGTACCATGGGCATGCATGTAGTCGCATGCTAATCAACGAAGCTATTTGATTGATTCGGCGGGCCATAGATTCTGAAATGGGGGACGGTTGAGTTTGAAATTCGTTTCCAGCACGTGGAGAAACGCTCATCAATCCTAATCGAGACTTATTTGAGCATTAAAGAGGTATAGAGGTGCTGGTTTTGAAGTTATTGTGTGCCTATCATCCTAAAATCGAGAGTAAACTTCTGTGGCTTGAAACTGTGAAGAAAAGAAAAATGGACTGACAAGTTTGGTTTAAAGACAATTTTGTTAACCAGTAACCAAGTAACAAACCACAAATTTTGTTTTACTAGAGCTGGATTTGAACCGCCGGATTAGCGTGCCCGGCGCTCTTCCAACTAAGCTATATAATATTGGGCGGCCTCCCTGTTCTGTCAACATCTTTCTTGGGGGTGCTAATTATAAGCCATACAACCGTTAGCTACCGTGTAGCCAGGAATCAAACCCAAGTTTACGATACAACCGAGAAGCGGCAGCAGAGGGATAACCTTAAGGGGGATTCGATTTTTATTTCAAATGTCAAGTAATAAACCACAAGGAAACCGACTGGATACACTTTAACTTATTTTGTTAAACCCCTTATCTTTTGTTTAACTTCTTGTATTTCCAGTTTAGTGCAATATAATGTTGTACTGTAAGGCAGTGTTCGATTTGTCAAATTGTGGGTTTTCTGGCTACGATCTCATGTGTTTATTTCGTTATCTTTTGATTGTCAACATAATAAACTTTACCGTGCGGATGCGCTTACTACGGTGTCGTTTAAACACAATGGTGTGCGCTCTCTATTGAAGTTGCGGGCCGGTAGGAAATCATTAGATTCTGAAAAAATTGTTATCCAAGTAGGACCTTCGGATGTCGATCAAACAACGGAAACGCTATTTTATTGATATAAATCCTGACGGGATTCGAAAGATAAACGCTCGATGTTTAGATAGATCGTCAGCCCGACACTCTGACTGATTGTCCTGACGTCTGCCGTTGAATAAAGGGGTAACTTTCAATTTAGTAGGCTGTTGTATTGTAAAACCATCGTGGATATCTCAAGGTTGCTCGTATATCTAACTATAATTACCAAAGCTTCGGACGAAAATGGCATTATGGCGCCGGTTCGATCGAGTTTCTCGGCAGTATCTACCGCCTATATAAACAGTCCTTTTTAGGTAAGTTTAGAGCCAGAATACTGCAGAAATGTTTTAAATACTGATAGTGTGTTGAGGATATACATTTCACGCGGCATCGTAGAGAACTGAGGAGAGGGTAGCCATTTATAGTTTAAGTTCCAAGTACAAATACAGTGACTGTTAAAGAGCGGTCGCCCCCGGAGTAGGGTTATCGCGGACCTTTATGTTAAGGAAGGCACTGGGGAAAATGGCGCACCAGATGAAAATGGGACGTCAGCGCAGGGGGCTATTTTACCTTTCATTTGTGCGATGTCAAAGCTGTCCGTTTTGTCAACCGAAAAGTACGGGCGAATTTCACTGCAAAAAAAAAAATACACCAATAAAAATAATAAATTACTGTACAACGGTGCTATTACTAACTACCCACATCGCCGGTAAATAATAATGTGATACCCACAACAAATAGTACACCTCATTCAAAAAAGATTTTCAAAATATGTTTGTTAAAAAGGGCAGATGTTGTGCCAACCCTGTTATATATTGTGTGATACTTAAGACCGGCAGTGTCTTTAAAGCAATGTGATTTTAATGATGTAAACTCACTTTGAGTTATCCGAATTGGGCGCTTAGCCTAGCCTTTGTTGAACGTCAACATATAATTTTCCCGTTTCCTCCCGAGAGATATAATTACTTTTTGAAAAGCTTTTAAACGCATTCGTAATATTTTATGTAATTTTCATTCCTTGAATTATTACAATAATTTTCTGAATGGCTAATAAGCACTCACATCTGTTTGGCAGGGGATGATTCCATATTGAAGTTCCAGTTTGTTGTCATGGTATTTACAAATGTTTTTAAAGGTGGAGTCTAGGCCTACTGTGAAGTTTCACATTGTTGCTTTTTTTTTCACCCCCAAACGATGTATTGTAATCAATTAGTCCGTCTGCAATTTAAAAAAAACACTATGTAGGCTAGATTGTCAACGTGGTCAATTTTGGTGATGGAGTCGCAGTCCTCATCATAGGGCTGATGACCTGACCGTCAACTATAGCTTACGGACTTTATAAACTATACCACAATATATATTTCGTTTTAGTTGCACATTTAGAACTACAACAAGCTGCGTAACGGGCGCAGTTGAGACTACTGACACTCAACTTTATAATACCCCGATAAATAACGGTATCGGTAATTTAAACATATTCCATGTTATGCCGCTAAATAGTTGTTATTTTGTCTTCCCTCTCTAATTTTTACCTTTTCCCTGTTTTGTTTTTGTTTAATCTTTTTTTATTACACAGGACCACAATGTAATACAGCTGTTGTGCTGATTTTTGTATCCTGTATAAAGATTTTTAAATAAATAAATAAATAAATAAATAAA
>JAUELU010000053.1:5201594-5212875 GCA_032357145.1 Evasterias troschelii | reverse complement strand
GAAAAACACAATCACTGTGAATGTCTGTGTTACTAAACTCCGTATTGAGTGCAGACAATTTTTTAGCGTGTCTTCTATTTTGGAAACAATATCTCAATGTCAGAAAATTAAAATCTGACCAGAAATTAAAAACCACGGATGATTTGTTTTTCAAATTTGCAAAAGGACATTAAAAAACAAGACGGGCTTCCAAAAGAAGGTCATTACATCTCGGTTGCCATAAATTGCATTCTAGTGCTTCGCGGACGGATCTGTAAAAGGAACTCGCATTGACGTAAATCTCTGCGTAGCTTTTAATGGTTATTCCAACTAACCACCTTTAACTTGATTCCCACGTCCTTCCAGCCCAAATGCAACCTGACCATCCAACGATGGTCAGGTTGCATTTGGGCTGGAAGGACGTGGGAATCAAGTTAAAGGTGGTTAGTTGGAATAGTTACCAATCTATGACCATACCTTGAAACAAGTGGTGCTACTTTTGCGCGGCCCGCAAGCGCCTTTCCAATCCACGTGAGATCCCAGTATTTAGGATATAAATAGTAGCATCCAGGGTTGTAGTTGAGTGCATGTAGTTGACGATGGACACGTGTGATTTAAATATGTCGTTGTTAAATAGCACAGGGTAAGATGCTTCACACTTGTTGCATGAACAAAGTTGTTTGTCAACCCCGACGTGGACCATTCCTCGCCGACAAACGGTTTGAACCATTTTGTCCGACAAACCATTATGTCCGACAGACCATTATGTCCGACAGACCTCATGTCCGACACGTTTTCTCAAACCCATCATGTCCGACGGATCATAATGACTGATTTTGTTCGACACTTCACCAAGTACTACTCATTTTGTCCGACAGACCATTGAGCTCGACTCGTAATGTCAAACAGACCATTGTCCGACAAACCATTATGTTCTATACAATGTCCCACAAACAATTTTGTCCGATACATTATGTCGGACCAGAATGTCCGACTCCTTAAGTCCGACGGGAAATTAAGGTCCAGCTCTTAAAAACCTTTCACGTGGTTCAAAAATCTGAACAAGCAGTTATTATAAGTTTTCTTTACTACTTTTAAGACTTTCCATTTGCTGTTCATTGTTCGATTCAAATCATTGATTATTTTTTGTAACGACCCACTTTTTCGCCAACTCGGTTTTCAGTTCCATTATTGGCATCTGATCGTCATTTACAGACCCGTGAAAAGATCAGTTTTAGTTTCTTCCCGTCGTCCCCCAACCCCCCCCCCCCTCCAGTTGTCGCCAAAACACGGAAACTTGAAGATATATAATTCGAGATTATTGTTTGCGAAGAGCAGATAGAAGTACTCGCTTTGCTCATATGGTGCGAGCGAGATTTGAGTGTCCCGTGGGATACCCGGTTCATCAGTCTAACAGGAGCCGTGTTTTAATCATACGAGCACGCAATGGTCTGACGTGTCTCAACCACTGTTGCGAAGTAGCCGGGGATCGAGGCTGTCGCTGTGCCTATTATGATCTCCACACGGTAGTCCGAATGAAATGCACCGATTGTCTCTGGCTATCTCACGGGACAGTTTGTGCAAATGAGAACCAATTATGTCTTTGATTACTTAACTTAGTCATTCTAACAGTTCACTTGTCAAGGAGTATTCCCTAGTTAGGTTTCTTAACCACTGCTGCGAAGTGTTAGGCCTCCCGATTGGGAAGCCCGGCGTTGTAATTATTCCTTGCCGTCTGGGAAATAGTTGCAAATGGAGGAAAAGCTCTCGGGACGGTTATAGCAAAATGGTCCATGAGCAAAGATAGCTATTACTTATAATAAAAAAAAGAAGAAAAAAAAAAAAAATGTGCCCTGGTGGTAGTTTAGAGCGTTAGTTTGATCGGACAGATCGAGTTGCCACATTGTATGGGGTCGTTGCCGTTTATCAGACTCGCATGGAATGATTTGACATTTTGAGAGGTTCACAAGATTATACGAACACCCTTTCTCCAGACAAAAAAGCATGACAATATAACGACATTCAAATATTGTGACAGATATCACAAGAGATTTATCTACAACGAAAACATAATACGCGACCAAAATAGTTGTTCCTTATAATTGTAGGTTATTGTTTACGTTAGAAGTGTGGTGTAGGCTTATTGGTGGAATCTCCTTTTTGCGAACCCAGTTCTATTGTGCTGACTGCCCATAGTTCTTCTACAGGCCAATCGGTTCCATGATTGCGTTTTGTTTTGTTGGTTTTTTTTAGTTTTTTTTATACTGCCCATCTACTGTTCATTTCTAACAATACATGCTAAAAACTCCAGTGTCAAAATTAGTCCGTATAAAGTTCCGGGTCCCGTGAGACCTGACCAATTTCTGGCAATAAGACCCGGAATCTGTGTCAAAATGACCCAGGAATGAGTCGAAATGACGCAAAGTTAAATGTCTTATAGTCAAATTCCATTTTGTTAAAACCAGTTTCCGGTCAGCCTGACCCAGAAAGTAGGCCCCTCTGGACCCGGAGTCCAGGTCAAGTCTGGCCCGGGAGTTGTTTAGTGTGGAATCATACTGTGGTATTATTGTGACACTGACACACTTTGTTTGTCATACCGTCTGAAGAGGCTGGAAGAGGAATTGATGCTACGTTTCGGGCTGCGTATTCAGATGCTTCTGAAGAAAGAAAACTAGCGGTAGTGCTAGGTTTTCAAAACAGTCAATTTCAAAATACACTTTTCTAAATTTTAATGCACTCATCACAAATTTTTTCTTCTTCTGAAAATACACTTGACGGGTTTGTACACCCTGTGATGGCAGATGACTTGTCTTTACACAGTGTCACCGTGCCTCTGTTAAAAAAATAAAAAATAAAAAATCTGCAGGTAACAAGTGTCCCACTTATCGATAGAGCTGAAGTTCAATTTCCAGACATGAGAGATTGATTTCAAATGTCCAGCTAATGGGAATCGAGACCATTGACCGTAGTCATTTTATACCTAGAAGTCATGGCTGTCATACATACACAAAACTTTCCGGCTTAAAGTAGCCCCTCGGAAAGAACTCTGCTCTCTGATACTCCTCAACTGGCAATCTATAGCTTCTTTCCCCCCAAATGATTCTTGAAAAGAAAAGAAAAAATATTTAAACCGACTGAAGAATTCCTCAGCGTGGCCAAGTTGACAGAGACACATTGAAAGGCTCTAACTGCCGGAATAAAGTGGCCGGAGCCATTTAAGATATCAAACTCCTAATTGTGCAGCAGGGAATAACAGTTCTTTGATATCGTTTATTGGAATGGCAGAAAGACAAAAAACCCTTGATATCACCAATAGTAATTACAACTGACTGCCGGGCTTTGGGAGTTGCGTGGGCCTTGAATGATGGAAAG
The DNA here is from genome assembly GCA_032357145.1 of Evasterias troschelii. Taxonomy (NCBI): domain Eukaryota; kingdom Metazoa; phylum Echinodermata; class Asteroidea; order Forcipulatida; family Asteriidae; genus Evasterias; species Evasterias troschelii. The sequence continues at coordinate 5,209,524 of JAUELU010000053.1, read as the reverse complement.
GGATGCTGTATGGCTATAGGCACCGTTGCGGTTTCGGACACTTAAAATGTATATTACGTTATTAGTTTTTGGAAGCAGGGTAAAATCAATTCTGTTCTCTACTTTTTAATAAGTTCGTCATCCATCCAACCTGTCGGACTCGATGCATGGTTTTAATGGAAGGAAGAACGAACTATGAAAGTTTATCGGTCAACTTCAGATTGAAACTAATTCATTATTCGTTCGATAAATGCCAGAAAAAGTATTCGTTCCATAAATGTTTACAAAAGAGCCACAGAGCCTGGACCTTATGCAGGCACAGTTTGTACGCAGCTCAGTAGAAGAACACACTAAATCGTATGTTTTTTTTATGGACATTGCATTGTCTGATTTTTCTCACTTTTTGATACGAAGAGGGGGGGGGGGGGCATATCAAAAGCTGTACAGCTGTTGCTTTTGTAACTTTTGAATTTACGTGAAAACTATGACAACTAATGTCAATTTTCCCATATGGCCTGTGCAGTATCTTGCCTGTCAGGAAATGCATTAGAGTATACAAGGTCACTACTCTGCAAACAAAGGTAACAAGGAAAAAACACACGAAAGCAACAACAACAGCAACACAACAAAGAAATATTCATACATTCTACAAAAACAACCTTACCCCCCTCTTTCATGATTGTGTTCACCGGTAGATACTTTGGCTTGAAACTTGTCAGCTCTTATATCCGTTATGCTGCTTTAGTTTTCAGAAACAAAACTTGCAATAAAATACAGAGTGGGCGTAGCAAATCCTGGCGATTTCCACACGTTATTTTTTCTTGATCTCCCTGAATGATATTTGGCAATAAAGGATTTGAGAGTAGATTTGCGTGATTTCAAAGGGTGTCTTATGTCTGTGTGAGGTGACGATTTGCGCTGAGTGTGGGGCATGTTTGGATCAGGAGTGGACCCACAGAAGGATAACGCGAGAAAAACCCGATCATCTTCCGATTCATATAGTTTGACTATTCATAAAACAGCGGTGTGCTTCGCAAAATCATCTCATAAAAACTTGTCTTACGCAAAGCTATCAGATCATAAGTCCCTTATTTCTAAAAAGTAATTACTTATTTAGTACATAGCCTGTAAACGCTACTCCGGGGGCTTCAGAAATATGGTGGGCGCAAGTAAATTGCAACAAATTGCAGATGAGCAAAATCACACCAATGAGCCCCAACTAGATCACTGTGATTTCCGTAAGATAGCCCATGGGATATAAAGGGTTACTGGGCAGGAGTATTGGTCTAACAAAATAATACAATTTCTATAAGTAGTTTAAAGTCGTTTAATGTTTGGCTTGAATAACATAAACGAGCCACTGGGTGTTACGAAACACGTCACTGACTCATACTTTAGTTTATGGCAATAAAAATCACATCATATTTTTGGGAAAGTAACCTTTTGCCATGAAATACTTGAAAATAAACCGTTTACTTTTTAAACAATTAAGAATTCTGCCAAACTGATGTGCACGCATGTTATCACTGTAATGGTCGCACACATTCGGGCGTGATTGGAAAATGGGCTTTCTAAAAATATGCATCCCTGTTCCAAGTTTGAATCTTGTTTTAAAGTTAATTTCAACAAATTATTTGTATAATATAACAAATGAAATCATTTTAATACATAATGAATTACTAAGAGTATGTATTTATTTATTTAATCGTTTTAAAGAATTGTGAAAATTTTTCCAATTTTAAAAAGATTTCATTGAAAGATATACCCCTTGTACGATTTGTTTTCTGGTTTTCGATACGCCCGATACTTGCACGGTCTATTGGTTAAAGTACCATTCTATTAACAGCCATCTTGTTTTTCTTCCATTCATACCAGTGTAACCAAACTGAGGCCAGAAGGGAAAATAGTCTGGCACCTTTTTCATAAACTGGGAAATCAAATGTGTTATTTGGTACACAGGGGATCGGACAAAGATAAAGGTCTGTACCCTTCATGCGTACGCAATAGGCCTATCGCACAGTAACGCATACAACTGATGGCGACCTTGCACGTACAATATACCTTTATAAGAGGAAGAAAAAAAGAAGAAGACATTTCTTGAACAATTTCTACTCGAAAAAACAGTTCTGGAAAGAACCAGGGCTTAGAAGCCTTGACGTTTTGAACAACTACTTTGCCGGTCTTCATCAATAAAGTCGTTTTTCTTTAGTCATAACATGTTTGACCTCACTCACCTCAGTACAGGGAAAGTTGCTTTCAAGAGATACTCACAAGTTGGAATCAATAATCATATTAATGAGGCCTAAGAAAGTCATATTTCCATTGATTCTTTTTAAAGCTGTACGTTGTCGGTTCTTAGAGGATGCTGTCATTTCATTTGAGGTGGTCCCAATGTGTGCGCCCCTCAGGGCGTGGAATCTACGGAGTCTCTTATTGACCACTTCTTGATATTGTACCTTTTTTCTTCTGAATTTTATTTTCATAAAGTGTGAAAGAAGAAGAAAACAATCGTCAAAGGCTGTAAATTTGTTGTTTATTTATTTATTTCAAGTTGTTTTTGAATATTTTAGAACACATCTATTAATGAAACGGATGGTTGTAACCTAGTGTCATCTTTAAAGACACAATCTAGCCAGACAAATTTATTGGTTTTAGTCATAACATTGTTTTTATAAAAGCAAACATCAGAAATGACACCTCACACAAATCTCTCAAAACACAATACAAATCAATTGTTTATCTTCATTTATTTTAATGCAGACAGAATATCTTTTCAGCTGAATATTTATAGTACATTCGTACAGTGTTCAGGCATCATCGTGTTGGTATCCTTTTGCAGTCCCTAGTTTAGAAGTAATTCGGTTACAGCCACGTATAAATCTCTTTTGAGAGAAGTGCTGGTTTTGAGGTCATACCAACAGCTCATTTCACAGGCGAAACTACTTTAAACAAAAAATTGCACATGATTATACCCACATTTTTACTAGTAATAGTAACAGTTACTTGTCTATTATTTATCCACACCATGCAAAGCTTCAAAACATCACTTTATTCCTAGTTAGCACTAGCGATGACCGTCATATCCATGGTGTACCGTTTGCGTAATCGCTCCCTCTATATTATTACAGGGTTTAAACACATTCTAGGTATACCGTTTTATAATCCGTGTATAGTCAGTATTAGCGAGTACTGCCATAGCTGTGGGTGGGTTGTACCATTTGTGTGTGTATATCCCTTCAGCCAGTATAACCTACCATTATCTTATTCTAGCTGTACCATCATCGCAATTTCATGTTACCACAGCAATGATGACATAGCTGTGGTGGACCACTTTGTAATACCTGCAGTTAAACCGATCATTGTCGTCATTGCCCTGATGGACCATTGTGAAAATCACGTAGCGAGGCCAGTATCACCTAGCATTACGTTACTCTAGCTGTGCTATTTTTGTAATTTCAAGGTATCACTAGCAATGACTGTCATAGCTGTGGTGGACCATTTTGTAACCCCCTTCTGTTATAACCGATCATTATCATACTTTAGATTATTTTGTAATCCAGGTGCCAGTACGCTCACAGGTTGTCATACTTGGGCCGTACCGTTTTGTTATCCCTTTAATTAGATATGAATTACCTTCGCCGTTGATTTTACCCTTGTTTGACTGTCTGTCTGTCAGGTGGGCTGTCTGTCTGTCTGCAAGTTTGTCCGATCTGTAAAAAAACCGCTAAGACTGGATTTGCACGAAACTTTGTCGAGAGATTACTCACAAGCCAATGATCAATCAATCAAATTTCGGTTAAAATCTGGTTACGTTTGTGAGAGACTAGATGTCTATCTTTAGACTGACAGCGGGGGCGCTAAACTGAAACATTTTTATTTATTTATTTTATAAAAAAGAAAATATTAATAATGGAAGTACGCTGCAGAAACGCTGCATGTAAGGGTGATTTGGATCAGTTTTCCCTTGATCATTCCAAGACTTGTTTGTCAATCGTGTGTCCTAATTCCGACGGAAAGTGGGATGTCGATGCTCTTCTGGGACATTTTCTTAAAGATATTTTCGGAAAACATGTTTTCAAGAAAATATTCTTCACGCTATAGCTGAGCTTAAGATTGTCTTTTATGTGTGTCGTTAGCGTGTGGTGTCCCGCTACTCAATCTGCTCTATTCCGTATTTCCTATCCAAAGTTGATACATTGTCTCGTTTTTATTACTGCAAGCAACACAATAATTATGGTCACCACCTTTGCGCACATGTGTTATGCAAAACGTTTTTTTAAGTACAAAAAACCAGATAGATTTTCGGGTTTTCAATTTTTTTTATTGTGTGTGCTATTTGAAAATTGATGTACTGCTCTGCATGTTAATATGTTTGGCCTAAGCAATTGACGAATTATATGGGGCTGTTGAGTTCCACGTTTAATTATTCTATATGAGGGATAAACCACACAGCGCGGGTTGAATTCATGTAGTTTATTTTAATTTTATTTTTGTACCTGATAATACAGAAGTTAGAACAAAGAACTAGTTATAATGATTTATTTTTTAAAGGCTACCGGGATGTATTCGAAGAGTACACTACACAGTTTACACCGGCATCTCCCGGTTTGCCCGCAACACACGTTCACTGGGGCGTTTGACGGCATTTGCCCATGGTTTGAAGTATAGTCAGGCAGTCCGGGCACCGTCGTAATTACGATATCTCGGCATTGATTTCCAAATGTGTAGAACGTCTCTATTTGTATACGTCTGTGTGAAAGGCAGGCTGCTAATATTACAAGAGCGCTTCACCTTGTGGAACATTTTGGGCTTTCAACAACAATCGAATCTGTGTTTTTAACCCTTCGTACTCAGGGTGACGGAGGTCTTCACTCACTTGAGCGCTTTTTAGGCCTACAGATATTATACAGCCGCTTAAATTTGGATATGCGTATAAACACATAGGTCTAGTGATTTAGAACAAAAACAAAAAGCAAAGCCGGCAGAGAGGCAGAGAGGCACGTCATCCGTGCATCTCGACCCTACGCATAATCAGATCAGTAAGTGTAATCACAGAGTTTGGAGGACCATTGAACGGATAATGTTACAAAATAACATCCTTTTGTTTTTACAAATGATTGTGCAAGGCCGGCATGAGATGGGCTTCTGCAAAATCACTGGGCTGCAAAATCTAATAGATTTTTGTTGATGATGGTGCATGCAGCACACATGTTGTTTTCCACACAGCAAGGCACGTCTACGTATAAGGCGGCTTTTCATGTGTTGAGCAAGCTTGTGTAGGTGGTGACGCGAGGAACGGTATTGGCTTTGTTTGGATTGGCCAACTTATCAATACAATGGCTCCGATGGCAATGACGTAGAGATCATGCGACAGCCAAGAACCAGAACCAAAACTATCAGTTTTTACCGAATTATGGAACTTTGTGCAGGAACTATGTACAGCCTACAGAGTATTATCTTCTATGGCAAGATCTAGGAAGACAACGATCAGCAGTTTTAGTTTTGTCGTGTCTGCCTCTCAAGTGTTTTTTCCCCCAAGTCTGTCGCATCGTTTTTGTATTCGTTTTTTTTTTGTCTTGAAATAAACTGGCTGTTTGAATAAACCACGGCCTATCCTAATCGGCAACTCTTATTTTGTTTAACAAATGATATCTGTCGTTACTTTGTTACCATCTTCAAATGTCTTTGCTCTCGTTTTTAATTTTTCTATCTTAAAAATGGAGTTTTATTTTTGTAAAGCATCTTTAAGTATGACTTTAAAAAATTATGACGTATAATATATCTTAATTAAATTTGTTTCGATTGAGTCGCTCTTTTTCTAAGAATCTTAATCTAGTCCCTCCGTGATTGAAGATTCATTTCTCCATCTACTCACCTATCTTCACCAAATGTCACCAGAACTCTTTCATTCGTTATTTTCTAGCCCCTCAAGCGTTAATATTCTTTTTTGTCCCTAGAATGATGGGTTGAATTTCTGTCATCTGTTGATGGATATGTTATGACTGATCGACGTAATCTCACACCCTATCCACCGGATATCAGAAAACGATGTGATATCACCGTAGGGTGTGTGAGCGAGCGCAAAAAATGGTTAGTGTGTTCGTAAAAGATTGGGAATATTTATTGTGAATAGACGTTTCATGCGCAGCAGTGATCTGTTATTTACCGTTTGGGAATCGAGTTTGCACGTACGTATAGAGTAAGTATATTGAGAAATGTCTGTTAAATTAAAAAAATGTAGCGTTGAAACCTCGCCGGCATTTCTAATGACGATGTTCACTTTGTTCACTTAGTGCCCCCAAAACTGATTAATTTTAACGCCAATAAACCAGAAACAGCTCCGCGTGCAAGTCAAGACGATAGCTTATTTTCTCACTGTATGCAGTTTTGCATACAGGGCGCCCTCGATCGGCCATGCAAACGCCGGTCAAACATGGGCAGTAAAGTAAGACCAACAGTTGCTGTCGTTATAACTTCACGTTACTGGCACTCGAGATGGAAGTATTCTGCTTGAAAAAGGTTTATCAACTCAAGAATGGAATCATGCATTTTATTTTATACCGAGGAGAAACAATAGTGAAATCAATATAGGCATATTTGACAAAATATTCATTTAAATCACTCCTCATAATAAGTCATTCAGACGTTACGATAGTGTGCACTTAAGCAAATCACGTCTGACGTAAATACTAGCCGCATCGTACCTTTCGCGGTTGCTCTGAACTAAGTGAAAATAGACACCTTTATCTCAATAAATGTAACTAGAAAGGTTCAACGCTTTTCAAATTGCTTTTTATATACTCAGTGTGACGGCCTCTGGGGGTGATGAAGTAATGTATGCCTCTGGAAGCAAAAATCCTGAAATTAACAACTGATCGCTTGAGGCTGTCTGATTTTTGATGTCAGGGCTGGGGGTACTATTAAATACAAGCTCAGGTTTTTGAATAGGAATAGTATATCATCGCTGTCGTTTTTTGTAAGAGTAAGTTCATTCGTATCCTCAAGCTTTCACTACTTACACGATACAGATAACTTGTCAAAATTATGTGACCAAGTTTTAGTGAAAACAACGGAAAACTGTACACTTTGTTTCAATTTATTTCGGTTGCAGCAACCGAAATAAAACTGGATATGTCTTAAACATTAAACCAGTCGTGTACACTTACACCAACATCACTTTGAACAAAATTATTGCCGCGTCTGAATAACCCGACCGTAATGATAACTTCAGATCCTATGAAAAACAGTTTTCGTGGCCAGTTTTGAAATAAATATCTTTCTTGGGTAGCATTTTCCTGACCAGCCACAGTATAACATTAAACTGATTAAACTGATTTACTTCAACAAGTAATATTTTGGATGGTCTTAATTGAAAATCCGTCTTAACTTGTTCCTCATTTTCCCACTCTCCCCATACTCCTTGCAAAAGCTCAAACATCAACAGTTCTCCGCGTTCAAAAACGGTTGGTTTTGTATGTTTGAGAAGAACAACAGCGAAAAGATCTCGCAAGTCCATATAGCGTACAGGGGCTCCGTTTATTTAGTGCATGATTTCGTGTCCGTCACACGCGTTAATGTCTTGTGCGTGGAAACCCACACTCCCACAAAATAATTGCTCATTTTACATGCGAGACCAATGTGACGTCACAGTACAAATCACTATGGTAATAATGACAACCCATAAGATGAGTTATAGTGCTTTGTGAAATCAGAAGCTGAACAATTTGTTTTTGTTGTTAGACTTAGTATCTTTACTTCATTATTGGCCAAACTGAGTGTTGAACTGAGTGAAAGTGAACAACAAAATAAATGTCAGATGCCTTTAAAGAAAACGAGAGTTGGAACAATCTTTTGTGGCTGTGCGCACTGGAAACCATGCAGAGACCAATTTCATAAACAGCTTAAGCAGAACAAATTACAATGGTGCCCAAAGGACATTGCCCTCGCATTA
>JAUELU010000053.1:5071660-5085067 GCA_032357145.1 Evasterias troschelii | reverse complement strand
TATATATATATAATTTTTAAAAATAAACAACTTTAACAACTTCAACAACAACAACAACAACAACAACAACAACAACAGTAACAACAAAACAACGACGACGACGACGACGACGACGATGACAACAACAATAACTTTAACAGCAACACAACCCCCCAAAAAAAAAAAAAAAAAACCCAAACAAACAAACAAACAAACAACAACAACAACATTAGACAAACAAAACAAATAAAAAACAAACTAACAAACACACAAGCAAACAAGCAAACACCTCAACACCCCGACAACCAAAAGAGTGTAATAACAACTGACAAAACACTCTTGGTAGTCAACTTTTTGAGTTATTTCAGAAGAAGCGATGGGGACACGCCTATAGTATGTTAAGGTAAATGGTGACTTCTTTAAAGGAAAGAATCGTTATATACCAATTTATACCTTTGCTATCTCTTGGCGAAATTTAATTTATTCGTGTTCCTATTTGGGGTAAGATGGAAGCTAAGAGACACCAGTTCCTTTTATTGACGAAAGCTGGTAGGCTGTTATTTGAACAGTTTCAGTGAGCTATTTCGGCTTTGGTGTGCCTAAGGGGCAGAGCAAACCAGTTAGTTTTGACCAACACTATAAGATGCATCACAACCCCTTTTATTGGCGTTCATTTTGGGAAAAGAGGTCAAACGGAAGTGGTTTTGTTTTTAAATAAGTAAACCAAGAACGATTTGTGACCTCTATCTTGAGAGAAAGAGAGAGAGTGGGAGATGGGGAGAGAGAAAATAGTAGAAACTGTTTGTAATGGGGGTGGGGGCATCATGGCCTTGCTCTGGGCTCGGAAAAACATCTTCCTCTTCCTCGTCAGTCCGTAAGGTCAGTTAAGTAATCAATTTGCAGATGGTCCGTCCAGTTCTTTGTTTATAGTTTATTTCTATTGATTTTTGTTTTGTTGTTTTTGTTTTGCGTTCCTGTTTGAATTGGCTCCTCTAAACAATCAAACGCTTTCTCGCAGGTTCCAAATTAACTGTGCCACATTTTGTGTTTGTTCTGAACGAATTCTAAAACTTATCGATTATAAACGAAGAAAAGAAAGAAGGAACGAGTGCCAAACATCTCGGTTGAAAGATAAACAGTAACTACAGTAACTACTGCTTCGTTTATATTTAAAGGAGTGTATTGTTACCGTTTGTGTTAATTTGTAAAGTATTTTGTAATCAAGGTCACCTCCGCATCTGATATTTTTCATTTGAAAAAATATAAAGGTAAAACAAGAAATTGCAGCCATTTTGAAAACTTTGAAAATGCTTGTTATTTCACAATTATGTTGTCAGAGGACAAGTCTGCGATGGCCATATAGCCAATTATCTTTCTCATTACACAGTCTGGCCATCGAGGTAGAATTATAAGACTGAATGTCTAATTCCATGCTTGTATCATCAGAAGGCATAGTATCCTCAAATATTTCCCCTATCTGCCCCACTATTTGTAAAATCCAGTCATATAATTATAATTGTAATTTGCCTAGAGATGGAATGATTACCTGCATGAAATGAGCAATTATATACGATATGTCTCAACATGGGGTGCCCTTATTTCAACACGCTGCACATCTGTCGATGTAAAGCCCATTCCTGCAAGGCGATATAGGCCTACTTCATACTAAAGGCAGGATATACTTTTGGTAATGGTCAAAAGACCAGTATCTTCACTTGATGTATCCCAACGTATGCAAGAAATAAAAAAACTGTGAAAATGTGGGCTCAATTGGTTATTGAAGTTGCAAGAAAATAATACCTGAAAAAATAACACCCTTGTCGCATCAAGAATTGAGTGCTTCCAGATGCCTTAGAAAGGCTTCATGCCTGAAGTCTTTCTAAGATTCGATTTTTTTTGTCTGAACAATTATCTCTTTCTCTAAAACTATACATTACTTCAAAGGAGGTCGTTTCAGATGCTATATCCACGGCTTCAACCTTGTTTCAGATGGAAATATTTATTTAGAGGGTTGGTACTGTCATCGCTATAAGTAGATTTGTAATCAATGAATTCTCAACTTGAAAGTTATCAAAAATATTGTTTTCTTGATTGCGGATCGTGTACTCGGAGATTTTCAAAGCGTGACGTTTCAGATGACAAAGTGATACTCTGAGAGCATTATGCAGTACAATAAAACATTAATGTTGGACTGCTAAGTCTATTTTACTCTAAAAACCACTAGTTCTGAGTTCCTGGATTCCACGTCGGGCCTGACCCACTCGAGGTCATTTCAGGCTGACCCGGAATAACAGAATTTTAACGGATTATGCTTCAGTTTGAACCATTTCTAGGTCATTTAACTGTTAAGCAGAAATGATGCTTAAAACGTTTTTAACAGAGATTCAGTCACAAACAATATTTACTTTATGATTTGTTTAATGCTAAGTTTGTTTTCTCCGTAACTGCTTTAACAAATTAGGCCTTAAGCACAGAAAAAAAGCACACAGCTTTGTGTTGCACAAACTCTGTGAGCATTCCTTTAATCTGTACATATTTTTTAAAGAACAAAATAGCAACGTCTTCAATACTGTAAACACACTGTCTGGACGTGTGTCAGTCCACATAGTGTTTGAAGTCACTGCACTGTGTGGACGTCTCTTGTTCTTAGGTGCATAGTTCGTATGTCACGCTGAAACACACTGACCCATATTGTTCAAGTCCTCCACGTCACTGGCTAGACACGGTTACTTTCAACCAGAAAGCAGTAACTATTATAGAAGTCAACATCCACGTATCAACGGTGATTGCCTTATAGCTGTCCACACATGCATTAATCTCAATAAATGACAGAATGACGCGTGGAGTGTGACATGAGATACCATTAAGTCTAGCAGCCAAGTGCTAAGCTCATAAGCAGACGATTTGAGGCTTAGCATGGTAGGAGATAGAATATTTATTAAATATTTGCGGGTGCCTCTTCTAATAACAACATCGTCTTTTGAAGAAGTGGTGACGGTTGGTTTACTCTTCTCTGAACGTTTCGACAAAGTGTCTTCAAGCCGCCATCGCGAGTTGGCTCGAGCACACTTAGCTTGAGCAACTGACGTCACACGTTGAGGCTCTTGAAATAACCCCCAGAGACCGGGCCCTTCACTACCGAGCTACTGGGTGATGAGACGGTGACCTTTTGGCTGGTGTCGCACTCTGCAATATTGAACGGTGGGATTTAAACGCGTGCACCAATTACCTGGAATAATGCATTTCCATATGAGAGCAGGGGACAGCGGAAATTCGCGAATTGAAACAGAGTTGCCACTATACAGAGAAGCCAGTCTTTGTCATTGGTGATCAAACGATAGTGGACCTGTCAAGTGCACCGAATTATGATGAAAACTTACGAAAAGACGAGTGCATGATGCATTACCGGTATAACTGGATTCTAAGAGAAATGAATAGATATATGTTTAGAAGCTTACGGTGTCTCAGTAGCGCATACTCGACCTGCTAACGTCAATCACATACGTACATCCATGCACTCAGCGCGTGTCACAAAACTCTTTTACGGTGTCAATTCCGTACATTCTCCTAATCATATGTCAAAGGAATCCACCATTACGGTAAATTTACAATCGTTAGTTTAGTGTGACTCCCCGGGGGAAAATAGTTCAGACGTTTGCTGTGGCTTTATTTTCAGAAATGTATAATAACATCTGAGTGTGTGGGTCCATCTTACGATACCCTCAATCAAGAACGGGTGATATTCCTTTACTGCACAAGTTTTTTTAGGGATCGTCTGCTTTTTCCCTTTCGCTCTCTCACCATCTATTCCTCTCTCCTGGCCTTCCCCCCATCTTCTATCTGTTCCCAATTTAGACCCACATAAAGCAATCAAGACAACATCGTCTACGTCTTCGCACGAGTAGACTTCCCGTCGATCGATACTCCTCTACACAACACGGTGCGACAGGTCCTTCTGCCTTCAACGCGTCAAGTCACTGAACGAAAAATCAACAAGAATTTCTCCTCGCACTGATCAGTATCAGGTATGAAAAAAAATCCCAGATATAATCCTTCAGGATCTTAAAAATGCAGTGCATGCTAAGTTATAGAATCTCTGTTAGTGGAGGAAGGGCCGATTGAAGTGTCGAAGATGGATTGGAAAGTTTTTAAAGTTTCATCCCATCACCGGTTTTTTCAGTTTACCTAAACACAAAAACGGACCCTACTGAATACTTTGTCATGTGCTTGAGAATGTTCACCTCCTGCTGCATTCTAAGATAGGGAAAGTTTCCCTGACTTGAAACAACCATTGGCTCAGACACTGTGTAACGTTGTTATTTTTTGAATGTACTGCTTGCTTAAAATGGGGAAAGCTTCCTATACATAAAACAGTCATCGGGTCATACTGTTATATTCAAGTTCTTATAAACGTGCTCCTGTCACTACATGCCTACATAAAAAGGTAACTTTTTATACATAAAACAGTCATCGGCTCATCGAAAAATTATGGAAGTAGTCCCGAAAATTCAGTACTGCACCGTTATTATCAATGAGCAGTCGCACGTGAAGCGTGCGATTTCATGAGACTGAGTAAAACAAAATCAAACTCTGAGTGCCCGTCGCGCCCTTGCAGCTCGCTGGAAATCCTAGCGTTTCGCGCGTGCTCCGAATAAGAACTGGGTTTCAACTGATCCCGTCTAAACTTTCTCGTGGTTGCATACTGCACTTACTCACGCTGTTTTAGTGCAATGCATTTTGTGGCAAGGTCCGGTCCGAGTGGCTGGCTGGACGTGCACGCGGGCAAAACGATTCCGGACATTCCGGGTGAGAAGATGACCAGAGGATTGATGAATTCCGTTATCGATCGTCTGAGTGATCTCGGGGAGACGTGCCTGAGGAGAGGGGTTCCGATAGCGGGTGTTCTAACGGTGCTCGCTTGGTACATACAGCTGGTTCCTTAGTGGGCTTGACACTGCTAACAAACGGAGATCGGGTGAGGTTTCTACTGAACTGAATGAAAGACAATCCAGTGGCGTAATCTGATTTTTCATCTTCAGAAGCAGGGATGAGAAACTTCAGACTTTCATCTGAATTCAGACTTTTTCAAGACTGCCCGGTAATCCAAAAAATTATGTACTTTTATCCAAATGAAATAAGCCCTGCCGTTGGGCTCTACTTACCTAGCACTGAGGATACTTTTCCCAGAAGCTCATTGGAATCTATTTACTCCATCAAGAGTTATTAAAAGGTGGAAATGCCATCGTCGCAATGTAACTTCTTATAACATCTGGATCCCAGTTCCATACTTTTTTTGCCAGAAACTGCTTTTACCCCTGTTTATGTTTCTCAAGAGAAGCTGAGACGAAACCCTTGGCCCGGAGTCTGTTCCCTCACTCTTTTTCGGAGGGTTTAGATCAAAAAGTACCCATTATTCCAGCGGTTAAGACCGTTAAGTACTAATCTCCTAAATATGTAAACTGTTTTTTTAATAAACCAAGAAATTGAAAAATTTCGGCCGGCCGGGGGACGGAGGTCTGTTTCCTTGAATGCATAATGTCCTTTGTAGAGTCACTTTTTAATCATCGGGAAGTCCGATTTCAGAATTGACTCTTAAAAGGGTCGTTCTGGACTGACTTTTTGTTTAAACGTCAAACTCTAAAAACTCCTGGGTCGAAATTGACCCAGATTCCACGTCCCAGGGGGTCCGACCCGTTTCCCAGTCAGGCTGACCCGTTAACGGATCAGACTGACCCGGAAAGTGGTCAACAAATGGAATGTTTAACTTAGGTTCTGCGTCATTTTGATCCCTTGTCAGGATCGTTTTGGAGTCCGGATCACATTGATTTAGATCCGGGTCGTTTCTAACCCAGACGTTTTTAGAGTGCATATGGTTTTGATTAGAATGACCTTTAAGGGTCAATTCGTCACATTAGGAGTTACAAACCTCGCACATGAGAGTCAATATTACTAATTTTGAGGGTTCTGATCAGCACATTGGCTAGAATGACTCAAAAATATCTCACAAACGCCAATTTCATCCTGACTCGACACTGCAGTCAGACTGACTCAGTAGAGTCAGTATGACATTCCACCGCCGGTAATTTCCCCCCTTTCTAGCTCTATATTCAGTCTCACCAAAATCTCAATAACGGAAGCAATAAATATTATTCCTGCCTCCATATGAAACAGAGGGATATCTTTCCCAATGCTAAAAACACACACCATGACTTGCGGTAACACGATACACGCACTTTAATGTGTGTTAAAGAATTACAATGGGGGGAAATCTGAAACGGGGATGAATTCCTGGGCTGTTCCTCATAACCTGATTTGTCTGGTCGGATTTCAAATAATGAAATTTCAGGTTGTATTATCAGAAGGGAAAGGAACAGGTATCCTCGTTTTGCTAAACTAATATTAAGGAGAGTATTCGATGAACTGGCTAGTCTGACATGTGAACGTCTGTGTGAGGGCGAGGTGGGGGGGGGGATGGTAACAACTTACCGGATTACCCTTCGTGGTTTTTATAAGATAAACCCCTTCAGAAATTCTAACCAGTTGTCATCAATGTGGCTCTAACCGTTACAAGACCTGCATAATTCCATCCTCGGTTACTCTGATTAATAGAAACAACAGTTTTAACTTTTTGTCCTTGAGTGTTGGTTGCTGTTGTGAGTTCCTTGATGTTCATCCGAGACCTGACTGTGACTTGTTTTTAAACTGTTATCTTAGTGCGATGTTTTCCTGATCTGCGTAGTGATAGTACTGCGCCTGGTTTGTCTATTTTGTGTAATTACGGGTCATTTGCCCTTTAATTCTTGGGACTTATTTTTGGGGTATGTGCATTATGTCTTTTACTGCATTTTATGTGTGTACCGGCTTTCTGACATTCATACCGTAAGTCGGTTTTTTTTTTTTTTTTTTTTTTTTTAACTGGGAAGGTTAACTTCTGCAGGGGAATGGAAACTTGTCTTTTGGGGTATTTCTATAGCAACCAAAATGTAACAGTAATGCCATACTTGTTGTCACGCGCCATCTTGTCGCTTACGGCCTTCTGTAAGTGGAAGAAAAGTACTTTGTGTCAAGAAGAAGAGCGAAGAGCCTGAGGCACACAACCGTGTGCTACTGAAGTCTTTTGTGCCCCCACGTTGTCATGGTGTGCCAACGCCCTAGAGTGATTTTTACAACACCCACATCCCCATACTAAAATTCTTTCGTTTACCTTCTTTAAGAGTATTTAGTATTTTGTCAGATGGTCACATACATAATCACATAGTAGGATGAGGGTGTGACAACTATGGCAATGCTCCACCTATATTTTAATTTTTACAAATGTATGTTATTAAACGTATGTTTTATCAGGTCAAATGAAAAACTTCTTGTGCGCCACTGGGCGTGAGCAGTAATCAAAAATGTAATATCTTATGAACACGCATGCATAGACAGCATTGACTCGTTTGATAAATTTGACTCATTCTGGAACAATATTGTAAAGAGAGGAATTTAATTTGTTTCCTTATTGATTTTGTTACTCGAAGACCCCCATTAAGGAAATATCTCAGGCCCATCTCGCCCAGACAATTAATTTCTAGTCAACCAAGCGTGGCCTGCACACCATTATAGACAAACAAGCCGCACAACAAGTCAATTTTGAACATTCCAAATCTCAATATGCGTACCAGCAATTTAATCAATGCGTGGCCATCATGATCGGTCGAGTTTCCCCCGGGAGTAGATTTCTCTTTCTCGGGCACTGCCGCTTTCCAGCCTGGGCTATCAGTCCCTTACCCGGTTAGCCTTAAAGGAATCAAGCGTTCAGTGTGGACAAAATAACGCCAACGTTTCACAACTCGTACAATATATTTTCCACGATGCTTTTAAGTACCGCTAAACAGATTTCAACAATTTTTACAACACAACTTGGACCAGATCATTACTATTTTTTTTCTCCAAGGTTTAATGCCGCAAAGCACTTCGATATGACAATATTAAGTGTAAACCCACGATGGCCCATTTACGACAATAAACAAGTACATGAGGAAACCGTTATTGCAGATTGACAATTCGTTTTTACGGATTGACAATCCGTTATTACGGACTCATCCACAATCCGTTATAACAGTTTCACCACCCGTTATTACGGATTCACAATCTGTTATTACGGATTCACAATCCGTTATTACGGATTCACAATCCGTTATTACGGACTTATCCACAATACGTTATAACAGTTTCACCACCCGTTATTACGGATTCACAATCCGTTATTACGGATTCACAATCCGTTATTACGGGTTCTCAATCTGTTATTACGGATTTACAGTCCGTTATTACGGGTTTCTCAATCTATTATTACGGATTCACAATCTGTTAATACGAATTCATCAGACGTTATCACCGATTCTCAATATGTTTATTACGGATTCACAATCCGTTATTAGGGGTTCTCATCTGTAAACAGTGGTGCTGAACTTTTGAATTCGTTATAACAGAGAATATGGATCCATTATAACGGAGTTAATGGATTGTGAACCCATTATAATATATGTTTGTTTGTTTGTTTGTTTGTTTGTTTGTTTGTTTGATGGTGTGTTGGGTTGTTTGTTTGTCTGTTTGTTGGTTGGGTTGTTTGTTTGTTTGCTTTTGTTTGCTTGTTGTTTGTTTGTTTGGTGTGGGGGTTTTTTTAGGGGGGAGGGGTTGTGTTGCAGTTGTTTTTTGTTTTTTGGGTTGTTGTTTTTTGTTTGCACAGGTCGGTTGGATGTTGTTCGTTAAATGAGTTACACGAGTTCTCAATGTTACTCTTTCAAAAACCAATATATTCCCTTTAAGGGGAAGATAAGAGAGAAGAGAACGACCAAATTGAGATCGCAGAGTGCACACTGGAGAGATAATCGAAGGGTTGTACACCCTGAATTTCCACTCCTCTATAATGTGATGCATTGTACGAAGAGAGGCAATGTACTTTCTACCCGCATTCTGCAACATCCCAGCCTCCGTAATAAACCACATCGGATGATTGCTTCCTTCATGCATGGGGTGGTTTTAACAAAATAGCCAAGCAGATATAAACCCCTGCGATGGCGATCGCACTTTTAATCGAACAATGGATCTCTCTTGGCAGCATTCTTGCCAAACATTGCCTTTGCTGGTAGCTCCCTGCAGGGATTTCATTCAAAATGAATGAACTAATGACAGTTCAAACAAGATATTATATTTTGATAACCACCTGTAACTATTTTAGTGCTTGCCCGTTTTTGTTTTGTTTTCTAAGTCAGTCATGTGTAATTTGATTTAGGAAATGTCTCCCCCCTTGATTCATTGTGCTATTATATATTTTAGAAACTCGTTTGTAAATGCCGCGTATGCCTAATTCGACTTTTGTTTTTAAAAACAACAGACACAATCATACTTCAAAAATAAGTTTTGTAACCATCGAAAAAGGAAAAAAAAAAATTCTGAAAACTCATTGACTATAAAGGTCACCCCAACTCAAATCGTTCACTCTGAAAACCCCCGGTTGAGAACTGACCCAGGTTACGGGTCCCTCGGAGGACTGAGCTTCACAAAGCACCAAATATCTTTAAGAATATCTTTAAGATGAGTTGTGACATCACTTGTTTCTTAGCATTTAAGATTGATTCGCATCGGCCCCTAGACTCCTTTTGGTTTTGGATGACTTAGAAACTGGTCTTAAACTACTCAGATTAATTGTCCGATTGATGACTCAGAAACTGGTCTAAAATTACTCAGACTAATTGTCCGATTAACACAGTTTTGGGTCAGTTCGACACCCAGGAATGGGTGACCCTTCGGTGACCCCGGAATCCGGGTAAATTCTGACTGTGTTTCTTGTAGTGTTCGTGAGTTTTATGTCCGCCTAAAATACCGTCAATGTCAAGAAAATAATATTAAATAACATTTCTGGAGACCCCCCCCCAAACAAAAAAATATTATAATAATAATAATTGAAACAAAATAATGTTTGCCTTTTTCGATTAGCGCGATCGTTGTTAACCCTGACGATGACGATTCAAACCGTAGTTCGTTGTTTTCTGTCGAATTTGACTCATCTAAATTGATGAATTGTTCACAGGTTTAGTAGAATGACAAAAACCGGATCAGAAGCCAAATTTCACTTAAATTCAAGCCGTATCCGAATTAGCTTCTATGGCTACGGCTACGACTGTTGCTAAGGGTGTTGCTAAGGAAGTCCATACCTCAAAGTGATTCCACGTTGTAGCCACAGCCGAAGCCGCTAAATCGGACACGGTCTTTAAGTTCGTTCTAAGCAAGTTAAGCCTTTTTTTTTTCTTTTTTTTCAAACCTCGACCTGTGCTCTGTCTCCTGCTTCGAGCTGCGACCCCTTACAAAATAAACGCTGTTCCAAAATTGATAATGAAGCCCAAGCCGGAGCCAGAACCCAAGCCGAGACTTTGGAAAAGGCCCAGGTACTGAGTGTGAAGATTTGTTTACGATGCCCATTAATTTACGGATTCACTATAGTGTGGTTTTTAATAGCAAGGACGTGCTCATGCGAAATGCAATGAGTAATCTTATAAGAGTATACATTCTCACCCGAATGTTGATCATTGTTAAAGAGTTGCCAAGTTACATAAGTGAACAATAACCTCATTTTGGATTCCATTAGGAATTTGCAAAGTAGTGATGAGCCTTTATAGCCGTCCCAACCATTACATGAACACTGAGCCCTTGTGTACTTGGTTGCGTGCCAGCAACTAGACCTAAAAAATGTATACTTGGTATTCAGCTGTCGTTCTTACACGGAGCTGATGCGACTTCGTGAAACCAGTGCGGCGAATATATCGGAAGCATGACCTCACAGTGGTGACTTCAAGTGATTACTAAGCTGCAAGATGCCCAAAGTCGCCCCCACTCTCCACTTTCAGACAGAATGTCCATCTCGGAATGTTTTTCGAGCATTACAGGAAAGAGCCGGGGACGTTTGATCCGTATTTGAGGTACATTAATGAGCACTTTAATAATCTTGATTCCAATGTGCACAGGGTTTTATTTGAACATGATTGCACGTGCTGCACATACTGTGTTGACAGTAGTCGTTTAGCAAATATACTCAATTCTTACGTTTGACATTGAGTGGTCAGTTCGCAAGCAATATTCCATAAAGTAGTCCCGTGTGAATTTCACTGAACTATTAGGCGTCGATCCGTAGGGTAGTGGGTATTTTTGTGGCGGTTTTAGTCCATTAAAGGAACACGTTGACTTGGATGTTATTTTAAAGAAATTAATAGGGTTGGAAAGATGTTTTAAAAGTATAATGAAATGATTCACACAAATATCGTCGAATTTGAATGGTTTTCCTTTTACTTCATGAGCTAACACGGTCCGCCATTTTGAAAAACAAATTTTTTTACTCCTCAAAATGGCGATCATGGTGTTAGTTCACAAAGTAGAAAGACAACCACTCGTTTTCGAGGGGTATTTATGTAAATCTTTGTATTCTTCTTTTAAAACATTTGTCCTATCACCTTCAAACCTGGGGAGTCCCACGTGACACATATGTCACATTTGAAATATCTCGAAACAAATATGAAATCGGGGGGAAAATAAGTCAAACACCCACTCAGTCCTACTGTGACATCCATGCAACATGAATAGCGACCTTTGTCGTCATTCCTCTTCACTTTTGCAGCCTTAACCTTAACCCTTTGCTTAATCTCCTCTGTTACAATACTCATCACCCTTTTATTATTAATAAAACCTTGGGCTTCCCAGGGACAAACGCTTTGTGTAGCAAAAGCGCACAACCCAAGGCAACGTCCCGTTAATATAATGCACACAGCATAGTCCCACTCTGAAGGGGGGAAAATGAAATTGTACTTCATCACTTAAATCTGACATTATTTTCAAATTATGAGGTAAGATACGTTGACGATATTTGTTAACGAGTACAGCAACAGTATATCTGGATAATCATGAATTATTCATGAAGTGGGGCTCTTCAAATAACACAGGGCCTAATGCTGTTCTATATTTTCGTTGTCTGGTCCAGATTGGGATATTCACAAGGGACCATTCTGGAAAATCCAATGTAAAAATGTTGAAATCGTTTTGACCGACACCCACCCAACCACCCACCCAAAATATCGACTGATTCAATGTATACATGCCTAATCGTGCCTCTAATGGCACAGACACGTTTAGATCACTGCTCTCACAGCGTATGGACCGTTTTAACAAAGACCGAAGATTGATCTTAACTGTACATCAATCCGAAATGCTCAGCAAAGAGTGATGTCACAATACAAACCACCATGGTGGGATTGGCAACTCATCTTAGTGAAATCGAGCTCTGGATTTCCATTGGTTTATTTAACTTTCAGGCTCTTATAGCTGAAGTCTTTATAATCAAACGTGAAATGTTTGCAAGAAGAGTCAAGGACAATAAATTGCGTATAAACTGTTGTTCTGTCTACTGTTGAAAAGAGAGGCATTTCGGACCCATGTAAAAGGAAAAAAACAAAATGAAAGGAGCAAAAGCGTAATTTTGATAATGGGATTAACTTACTGTCGAGTTTAATTTACTCATTTGGACGTGCCCACCAACTCAAAGTTTGGAAAACCACGTATTCTGAATGACTGTTAAGTGTATACTTTGATAGAGAACCTCGATTCAGGCTTGCATTAACGGCAAGTATGTCGACTTCTCGTGTAAAAAGTAGGGCCTACTACTACTTCCGCAACAACACTATTACATTGTCATAGCCTTGAAGATAATGGCCGAATTGAGAATCCGTAAATGGACGTCACAGTTTCCCATTGTGCCCGTTTAAGGGATTCGCAATTCGTCAGTTACACAGCTTGTTTCTGTAGGATGTCATTTCAATAGGGCTTCGCAAGTGTTCAGAGCAAACTCAAAATTCTCGAAATTTGATTGGAGGAGAAGAATAGATTATCTAATAAGTTAATTAACACTAATGTTATGAGGCAAATCAATCTGGAGGACGAACCGCTACGCCTACGTTAAGAGGAAAATCTCTCTTTAAGTGTTTGATCTCATTACGGGGGGAATGCAATGATAATAATGTCTCAGGATAAAGCCGACTTCCTCGCTGTTACTGATAGCTTTAGGCAGATCTTACGTGATAAGTATACAAAACCGTCAAGGGGAACAATGACTAATTATTCTGAAATTCGTAGTGTGGAAGAGAAACACAACAGTGAGGTAGCTAATATTGTATTGCCTAATGTAGCCCAATGTTACCAAAGACTCAAATTGATCACATGCCCAATGTAGCCCCGACATTGTACCTTAATATTGTCTGTCATAAATTGTATCCACACTGTATCTATACGTTCAGGCCAGGGCTACCTCAAGTTGCAGGGTTCTGTAGGCCCGGGCTACCTCAAGTTGCAGGGTTCGGTAGGCCCGGGCTACCTCAAGTTGCAGGGTTCGGTAGGCCCGGG
>JAUELU010000053.1:5060564-5071560 GCA_032357145.1 Evasterias troschelii | reverse complement strand
GCCCGGGCTACCTCAAGTTGCAGGGTTCGGTAGGCCCGGGCTACCTCAAGTTGCAGGGTTCGGTAGGCCCGGGCTACATCAAGTTGCAGGGTTCGGTAGGCCCGGGCTACCTCAAGTTGCAGGATTCAGTAGGCCCGGGCTACCTCACATTGCAGGGTTCGGTATGCCCGGGCTAAATTCAGTTCCTAGAGGCTACATTGAAGTACCGAACACATACAAGCGAATTAAACTACACTGTCACGTTTACGATACGGTGACAGTTTGTCGGTGATCTGGAACACGCTCATATGTGCTTAATTCGATTTAACAAACGGAAATAACAAGTTAGTGTTGGATAGTTTTCTCGTACGTTTAGCAGTATTCTTGACGGAAGTATGTCTTTGGAAGATTATTCCCTAAAGCAAATCTTATAATATTGAGATTGAAACATCGTTAAATAGAAGGAGTTTGGAAAAAACATGTCCTGATATTTATAGGAAAACAACACATGGCTCAGTTTCCTCTCTATAAACTTAGTAACATAACATCGAAAAAACAAAATACCCAATTTGCTTGATTTTTCGGTGAGTGAACCGCCATTTACGAAAAATCGAGGTGCGGAAAAAATGTTGACACGGGGGTTAACACGATTGGGTGGCTCTGCAGATTGCGTCTATCACTATCACGAAGAATTAGCACACAGACACTTCACTTGATTGTGCCGTATGAGACTGATGAGCAACCCCTGTGGAAAGCACGCGTGGATAATCGTTTTCAATTAACTCGCCACGGCACATTTTTGGGGGTGCCAAATTCCGGTAGGCTTTTGAGCGCGCTGTCGAATGCTTCTGTTTGTGCTCTTC
Source organism: Evasterias troschelii (assembly GCA_032357145.1). NCBI lineage: Eukaryota > Metazoa > Echinodermata > Asteroidea > Forcipulatida > Asteriidae > Evasterias > Evasterias troschelii. The sequence continues at coordinate 5,070,718 of JAUELU010000053.1, read as the reverse complement.
TCTGTTCCTACGGTGTAAAGGGAGACATGGCATATGGGCGGGGGGAGGGGGCGACATTTTGAGGAAATATAGATTTTAGGGTGTGTTTTCTGGTGGCATCTAAACAATCAGTCCATTCTGCATGTTAAACCCAAGCCGTAGTTTTCATACTCCTGCATTCGCTGAAGTAGGACAGGCTGCATTTTATTACTGCGGCCTACCTAGGATTGGCGCGTAGATCTCTTAATAACAACATACATTGACAAAACAGCAGAGGAAAGTCATTTCAAATGAAGAGGTTTCAAACGCTCGTTTCAGTGCGGGCTAGCTCGCTCGCTGAGGCGGAGGTAAGACAAAAATCTTCGGTCGGAAGATAAACCCCCAGTGAGAGGGAGGAGCCAACGAACCGGACATAACATTCAATCTATATTGGGCCGGCATCAGCGCCTGGGCCCCCCGTACAAGATTGCAATTGCAGATTGGATTTAGACGAACGTGAGAGGAGCTTACGAGGAAATATGATTTTTATTTTTTATCTAATGTCCGTGGAAAGCACCCAGGGGAGCAAGCCTTGTGGGCCTTAAATCGCTAAAATAAAAAAGGGTAAAGCCCTCAACAAAAATCCCCAGCCAAAGTACCAGCCGGCCGCCAAATGAAGTCTGTTCACAAGTTAGGTTCGTTTGCTTGAGACACGCAACAGCCGTCTGCCTTAAGTTCGTTCTAATATTCAATAATATATAGAGAATCATGTAATTCATGGAATGGGAAAAAATATTTTATTTATTTAAGGGTGATGAAAACATGCGCGGTGTACATTACTGGGTTATTTTTTTCTTGTACCATCTTTTTGCAAATATGAGAATCATGTAATTCATGGAATGGGAAACAATATTTTTCGATTTTTTTATTTGAGGGTGATCGAAAACTGGTCCTTATTTTATTCTCGCCTTCACAGATACATAAATAGTGTAAGTAAACATTGTTTATTATTCGTTATCCTTAAAAATATATAGCCATCTGCCTGAAACAAGAAAGCACCATTCATGACATAAATACAATTTTTAAACGGCAAGAAAAACAAAACGATCTAGGACTCTGTAATGTTATCATTAATTTGGCATAACTTCGGGTTAAAAAAAAAGTAAACTAAGTAAAACAACCAAACAGTTGTATGGAAATCAGACAGTTGTGAATGTTTGGATATACAAAATAACGCGCAGTACTAAGGGGAGATGGGAGAAGAGCGGAAAATGAAATGAAAGTATAGAATAGAGGAAAGATGCGGTACGTGAGAAACAACGACAACCCATTTCAGGCTGACCAATATTAACGAACGTGTACTCGAGCACAGTGACTCGAAGATGATTCTTGCGGTTATTTCTAAAACTCCATCAATCGTGTCTTACAACAAAACTCAATTAATTTTTCAAATCAATTCCTTCTCATACAAGCCGCCATGATTATTTCCCTTTATCTGCATTTGATTATTAGTACATAACAAACGCCAACAATAAATTTGAAAAAATTAATTCAAAATACCTCCGCCTTCAATATTCATTTTATAGTATAAACAATAAAGGCAGGGTATGTTTTGGGAAAATGTCAAAATTAGGGAGGGGGTAAACAAACAAACGTCAAATAATAAAAACAAAAATTAATTCAAAAAACCTCCGCCTTCAATATTCATTTTATAGTACAAACAATAAAGGCTGGGTATGCTTTGGGAAAATGTCAAAGACAAGTATCCTCACTTGGTGAACCCTCACTTGATCCTCAATTGGTCATCAAAGTTACAAGAAAACAATGAAGAATACAAACACAAATAACAAACACCCTTTTTGCATACTTGTGTGCTTTCTGATGCCTGAGAAAGGCTTCATGCCTGAAGCCTTTCTCAGATTCAAAATATTGCTTGACAAATTACCTCTTTCTCTAAAACTACATTACTTAAAAGCCAATTTTTTTAGACAATGCTTTATAACATCAGCAGCGCTCCAGTGCTCTTTAAATTGTTATAGGGTCATTAATTTCTGGATTAATTACCAAAAGTACACCTGCCTTTTTTTAGCTTGTACATTTATGATTTGATTTATGTATTCTTTATAATCTGAAAGTCCTAATAGGGTCCATTGTACCGTCACAGGCATGCTTTGTGGTTCTCAACCATTTTCGTTTAAAGAGAGATAACAGTTTTTAGAATAAATGCTGTTAGTTCTTGAACATGGTTAAGCATTTCCCCCGGTAACTGTCAGTATTGTCACTCGGTGTATCCCAACATTATGCATAAAATAACAAACCTGTGAAAATTGGGGCTGAATCGGTCATCGAAGTTGCAAGAAAATAAAGAAAGAAAAAACACCCTTGTTGCACAATTTTGTGTGCTTTCAGATTCTATTAAAAGGCTTCATGCATGAAGTCTTTTCATATTTTAGTGGGAAATTACCTCTTTCTCAAAAATTACGTTACTTCAGAGGGAGTGTTTCCTCACAACGTTTATACTATCAACAGCTCTCCGTTGCTGGTTACCAAGTAAGTTTTTATGCTAATATATATTTTGAATAATTACCAAACGTGTTCAGTGCCTTTAAAGTAATGTGAGCATGAAGTTTTTTGATTCATTTTCAATGCTTCATTCCCATTTTCGGAGGTTTCACCGATTCTTGTTTCATAACTTGAGGTACCTTGTGCATTTTAATTTCACATAACAATTTTCATACGTTTTTTTTCTTCTCTTTTATCCTTTTAATACCCTTAAAAACTGGTTTTACTCCCACATTTAATGTTTTAAGGTTACGTAAAAACAAATTACCTTCGATGTACAGAGTTGTTATTTATAGCGCATTTTCTTCTTTTATTTTTACATAAATTGTTATATTTTATCTACTACTTGTTTTACAACCGTGTGTGGGGGGCAGGTCTACGGGCTAGAGTAATTAATTTGCTTTTGCTTTTCCAAGCCCATCTGGAATTATTTTTGTATTGTCTTGTACCATTGTGTTGGCTGAACAATTAACAAGAACAATAACAATAATAATAACAATCATCATCATCCCGTTGATTGTTCCTCACCTAGTTGTTTCTCTTATTGGTCTGCCCCCAACAATCCTGGACCCCACTGTTAATCACATTTTGTATTAAGTAGGCGGTCAAGTTCATACACAGAAATGTCCCCCACCCCTTTTGAACGTCAGTTGATCAAAATATAGTGCTTATTATTCCTATTAGGCCTCGCCAAGTCTACAGTTTACTACACACTATCGAGTTTAAATGGTGGGCAATGAACACAGTTAAAGAGACTCAGTTGTATAGAGACACAGTGTCATTTGCTGGCGTCGAGATGTTTAGGAGCCGAGGCTGCTTGAGGCAGCCATTCTAATTCGGAGTTCGTAACCCCCGTACCGCATTCCGACTTTGTAAAATTCACCACAGGATAAAACAAAATGGTTTATTCCTACACTAAGTAATTCCTCTCAGTAAGTAGTGATTTGTTTCCATGTGTAGTTCACCTCAGCGCCTCTTCGGTGTGAATTTATAACATAGCTCGCCGTCTAATTTGGTGGATTGTTCTGGTTCTGGGGGTATAGACCTAATAATAACGCGTACATTCTAGGGTGTCTGTTTTAAGCGCAGGGCACAATGCGTAGTGCGTGTATGGCCAATGGCACTCAAAATATCTGTATACTATGTGACCACGTGCTCGTTGAAGGGCAGAGAGGTGGCTGGTCCCCCTTGTGACATTTACTTATGCAAATTAGCCAATTAGCATAAATATACACATACCACGGCCCACAATGCGCGGTGTACATTACTGGGTTATTTTGTTCTTGTATCATCTTTTTGCAAATAAAACTTTTAGAATAAGCTGCAAAATACAGTTGTCTTTGTTGTAAATTAATGAAGATGCAAAGTTTAAAATTACACCAACTTTATGCAAATTACACTGGTAAAATAATGTTTGTTTCTGTTGCTACAAATGATGGCGCATCTACTCATGACCTCACGGAAAAGGTTTGATTATTGAATACTGTTAGTTTTCCACTGAACATTAAGAATGTTAAACACAAATAACCGTTGATTAACAGCTGTGTAACCTTGAGGTAAACAATGATTCTTCTTACGAATCATTGACATAAGCACTTACAACTGGCCATGAACCGACTTTTATGCAAATCATGAAGTTAGCATTGTAGCCACAAACGTTGCATTTTCTTGCCTTGTACATTGTTAACGTTCACGTAACGGATCTATGCAAATTAGACAATTAACATAGTCAGGTCCCTTGCGTATCCGCTGAACCATGCACTGCCTGTATGTACATCAAACATTTGGCATAAACTCTATTCATTGCAATTCCTTAACACAGTGAACTTGCTACGTCTCTGGACATGTACCGATTTTATGTTAATGACCGGTAGGGCGTCGCGTGATTTCCATTAGTCTGCAATTACTACGTGTAATAAGAGTCTTGCATGAAATTCCATGACCTTCAATAAACCAGCACCATTCAGCTTCATCTACAAAGATATTCACATATATAAATCTACACATATAACATATATATTCATATAATGAGACAATGTATGTGGTGGTGGTGGTGGTGGGGATTGGGTGTTTGGCGAACCACGTTATCGTTGCATTGTTTTTGTTGCCAAAATAAAGTACATCAGATTGTATTGATATTATGGTTTCAATTACTGCCAAACAAATTCCATTCCTGGTGGATTTTGTTCAGTAAAGAGTCATTTTGCCTACATTGATCTGGCTCGTATGTGCACTTTCAGGTCTTTAAATTCCAAAAATTTTGTTATCCTTCACAGGTAGGAAAAAACCCCAAAACATCGATCTTAGGAAGAAGCCAGTGATTCTTCATCAGTCTGAGCCCACCGCGCAGCCCCCCCTTCCCAACTCAATAAAAAGCGCTTTCATGGGAGAACAAAATGTAATTACGACGGACCGGCTAAATATAGTGCAGACGTCAGCAAATGCCTTCGATTCATTGTGCATTAGCGCCTTCTTTTTCGGCATTTCGGCCTTTTGCTGCTCCTCTCCGGGAATATATTTTCTGCAACGAGGAATAAGACTGTCTTGTGGTGTAAACACGAAGCAGACAAGATGAGTTTTGAAAGCTGCTTCTTGTTCTGTATCTTTACAAGACACTAATAAATTGGCATTGTTGTGCGTGAGCTCGTTCTGCTCGTAATTTAAACAACATACAGAGCAACGGGGTTTTTTGTTGTTGTTGTTTTTTTTGCAGTGGACAATGACAATCTCACACACCGTCTTTGTCGGTGCCGTCTTCGGCTGAAAGCATGACCTCTAACGATTGAGTTGCTCCAAATTAAATGTCATAGTGATTGTTCGTGGTCATGATATATATTGGATCAAATATTCCGAGACTTAAGATACCAGTATGCCTTGTCAATTTATACGGAAGGGTTGTGTGTATATATAACACATTGTGTGGGTTGCAGTACGGGGTATGTTACCTGAAGCGGATGGGCCCGTAGCTAAACTAGGGCAGCGCGATGAGGGGGAAAAAACTTCTGTATAGAGTAAGGAACTGCTCTGATTTGATTCTTATCTACTATAGGCCGTCTCTAATCGATGGCTACGGCTAAGACTGTGGCTGTTGCTCAGGGCAGGCTAAGGCTATGACTGTTGCCAATGGCAATATACACTTTATGTTGGACTAGCCATAGCTGCAGCAGCCGCTAATTCGAACACGGCCGTATTTTGGAGATTCCAATTTGTCGACATACTTTTATTGACTTCTAATCGACGCGGAAATTTCAGACGAAATATTTGCTCACGAGGCTTTCCACCATAACCATCTTTATAACGAGAACGCTTTTTGATAGCAATTATACCATTAACGGGGTGGGTCATCATCAAAGTACGACTCTATACCGTTAAGTTATTACACGCTATGTAGTAAGTCTGTGGGTTGGTCTGTTTCGTCCGTCAGTTTGGTTCGTTGGTTTAGTAAGGTTTTTTATCATCTAAAAGGTCCTTCTCTGTGGTCTGTTTAGACACCATGTAATGTTCATTGATCAAAAGGGTCCCACGGGTATGTGATAAAAGGTTTTTTACTGTCTAAGATCAGTGCAGGGCACACTCACCGTCAATAGATCGACCTTTCCCCACATAATTCCATAAAAATCTCCTCCCTGAAGTAAACTGTCCAACCTTACTACGTGATTTCGTCCCGTAAATGAAAATGTCAATGTAGCCTTGTGAAAACATTCAAAACCACTCACAGATTCTTTTTCCTTTTTAAAGTTAAAAGGTTTTTTGTGTATTAAAACATGGCTTTGTCATTGTTCAATGAAAACCACCCTCTAATGCTTCTCTCCAACTTCTCAATTAAAAATGCTAGTTTCAAAGACTCTAATTCTTCACCAAGAAGGCCTTTATTTCATCCAACGAAATCGATCAGGATGCAGACGTCTTCTCGCAAAGCACTTTAACAACATGACTGTACAACTCAGTCAGTTTTGATTTATTTCCTCCAGTGTCTGAGACACTCGGGTAGAGTTTTAAATCCATTATTTGGTTGTTAAGGTAGACGACCGTTTGGGGAAAGTTATTTAATGGGGCATGCAGGCGCGGGGTATGAAAACCCCGGTTAAATAATATTGCAGCTATAAACGACGTTGTGAGAGTACAGGAGTGCGACTTGGTGAATTCCCACCAGTTTTTGATGAGTGGTCACTTAGTTCGGTGCGTGGCAGATCCGCCATTAACGCTTCCTTCACTTTCCCTTTTTTATGTACACTTTACAGGATTCAGTGGAGGAGCCTCCCCAATGTTGCCCAGGATTTACGTCAAACCACTGAGCTCCTCCAGGCCTAAACGCATGACTTCTCAAGTCAGTGGAGTGGGATAGCAAAACTGCCAAAAGGTCAATATTCAACCTTTATTTTATTTACTACAACAACGTTTATCAAATAATTGTTTACCGGGATTTTGTTTTATCAGTACCCATTAGTCGGTTGCGCTGATAATCGCTTGACGCTTCCACATAGCCCTTGAAAGGGATGCATTGATCTCTATATTTTAAAATAGATAAATTATTATCATTTTAAAATTATCAATGTTGGTTTGAATATTCAAACATGGCGGTCAAAAGACTGAATTGTGGATGCATACAGAGATTAAAAACATTACAAGTTAAAACTTTTTGTAAACTACACTAGGAAACATGAAGGGATGTACTAAAAACAACTCTAGCTGTCTCCTGAAAGTGACTGCTTTGCGCATGCTCAATACAAACGCTTTCGTGGAGTTTTGGGGTGCTAGTATTTTAGGTCGATCACTCCTCAAACGTTCACACGGTCGTGACCTAAACTTCAAATAGTTAAACTTGTCACAAGATCAATGACGAATGAGAGGGGCCAGTTGTTTTTTGCTGGTTGCCTCTTTTGCCGGCTACCATGTTTAAACGCGCGCGTGGATTGGGATCGACCACAGACCTAATCGAATTGAGCCATATATTTGCACAATGAAATCATCCAATTCCAGGGGTTATGAGTAAACAAGGCATGCCGGGGAAAACAGGCACGGAGAGATCGATCACCCATAGCAGAAACGAGGTTGCCCTTGCAATTACGTCACTCGTGGCTAGTGTCTGCCAATGGTCTGCCATTTCGGGAGCACTTTTATTAAAACACGGCTGGCTCAAGTGCAATTGTGTGCACAATTTCAGAGAGTTTCTTAAGTACGAAAAACTTTCTAAGCCAAAAATGCCTACCGACCCAAAATACCCAATCCTGTCTATTCATATTTGCGTACATCATGCTGGTCTAAATGGATACCTGAGGTTACAAACCGTGTTTGTTTGTAAAACATTCCAGACCGACTGCGCGTTTACATTCCCTCTTAAGATGGTCATTTTTCCTACTTGACAGAAACAGAGAGTTTGCTTTCATTGTCAACTTTAAAGAAGGTATTTCTTTCGTTTTTCCCACTGAAAGAGTGAGCTACCCGAACAGCACAATTCAATCACTTGCTTGAATTGCATATGGCACACTTTGGTGACAGCACAATTTCTTGAGGGAAATCAGGGAGAAGGTAAAAAATTAGGCCCCGTCACGACATCGCCCATGCATCGGTCTGATGAGGCTATGCTCATCAGCCTTGAAAAAGGAAGAGAAAAAACACTTCGCATGCGAAGCAGCTAAATATAAACTCCCAAGTCTTCTTCTAATAATAATTCTGCATCAGTTACCCAACTCAATTGTGAGAAACGTCGCAATTACTTTGCACAAGGGGGCATTTTTCTTTCTTCTTACCTTTGCGAGGGACTGTTCCCCCAGAACCAATAATCAGGCAATCATACTGTCTGTTCTGATTGCATTGGTTCCGTTTTTGTCTTTTGTTACTATCAATTCTACCAAATTACTGCAATCAGTAGACAAGGGTGTACCAAAAAAGAGGTTGACAAGACCTTTGCCATAGAGGACAAACACATAGATACCCACTACTATTGCACCAACTTTTCGGGAGGTGGTCGTGCCGAGGTGACGTTCCATATCGAACGCTAAGGAGTCTTGGATTGTGACTGGTTTCACCTTTAAGATCAACTGCTTTTTAGGTCTGCTGAAATCATTTTCGGTTGATGGGTGAAACCTTGCTTGGTAACACTGATCGTCAATACCATTTTGTAATCTGCCTGGCGTTTCATGGACAAGGGCCCTGTCACTAATTACAATGTCGAAGAATATTTACAATAATGAACAGTTCTTGGTTGTCTCGTCAAAATGTGAAAGCTGTGCTACAACGAATCCCTTTTCCGCCTTCTGCTGCTGAGAAGAGTGCGCCCTCTCGTTGTAAGCAACAAGGCGGTGCACCACACATGAAAGGCTTTTCCATAATTGCTTTTAGATTAAGAATTCCTAGCCCTCAGAGATCGCATACAGCTCAGGGTAATGTTCAGTATTGGATGTATATAAACAAAATTGGATTTTAATATAAATCAGGTGGTTATAAAACAAGTGTTTTTACTTTTAAAATAAAATCCTTCAAACGTTTATGTAAATATGCCAAGTTTCATTTAACCTTACGACTAAATCCCATGAGAGTGAAGAGAGGGTAGTCCGAAGCTTAAACAAACAAAATTCAACCAAACCGTGTGTTGATATAATGGCATTGAATACTTTGTACACTGAAAACTTGCAAACGTATAATCCAGTAACTTTCCGAAGATATTTTCTCCTGAAATTATCACCAGATGTTTCCCACTAATTTAGTTGAATTTATTAGGAGGGGCCTTCATTTCCATACATAATCCAATACACCAAATCATTAGAGACGATAAAGTATGATAACTATGGATCCAGAGACTGCATATTAATTGATGATTAAACTTTATAGAAAACATTTTGCAAGAAGAACTTGCTTCGACGGTTTGTACGGTACATGTCCAACGTAATTCTGATGTGGAAATGGTAGTTAAAACATTGTATTTAAGATTCTACTTTTGAGTCATGCCCTGGGTTTATTTCATAAGGTTATTAAGTGAATATTTTTGTTTTTTTATTTAAAGATCAGTTTATTTAGTACTTCTACGGACGTACTGGTTTTGACCTTCCGTATCGTCCTTATTTTCAATCATCTTTAATGTGATTTCAAAAGTCGTCGACCTCTTGTCGTTCAGTGTAACCTCAATTCCTATACCTAAATTGGCCTCGACCTAAATGTATCCCCAACCCTAAGGCTGAATGAAGCCCCCTAAACCTGTAGCTAAATGAGGCCCCAACCCTGTAGCTAAATGAAGCCCCAACCCTGTAGCTAAATGAAGCCACAAAACTGTAGCTAAACAAAGCCACAACACTGTTGCTAAATAGCTTAATAAAGCCCCAACCCTGTAGTTAAATGAAGCCCAAATCCTGTAGCTTTAATGAAGCCCCAACCCTGTAGCTAAATGAGGCCCCAACCCTGTAGCTAAATTAAGCCCCAACCCTGTAGCTAAATGAAGCCCCCTAAACCTGTAGCTAAATGAGGCCCCAACCCTGTAGCTAAATGAAGCCCCAACCCTGTAGTTAAATGAAGGCCCAACCCTGTAGTTAAATGAAGGCCCAACCCTGTTGCTTTAATGAAGCCCCAACCCTGTAGCTAAATGAAGCCCCAACACTGTAGTTAAATGAAGCCCCGATCCTGTAGTTAAATGAAGGCCC
>JAUELU010000053.1:4866551-4899000 GCA_032357145.1 Evasterias troschelii | reverse complement strand
CTACGTTACTTCAGAGGGAGTCGTTTCCTACAATGTTTTATACTATCAACAGCTCTCCGTTGCTTGTTACCAAGTAATTTTTTAAGCTAATATTTGTTTTGAGTAATTACCAAACTTGTATGATGCCTTTAAAGGGTGTCATTTCTAACAGTGTTTTATAATATCAACAGCTCTCCAGTGCTCTCTAAAAGGTAAGTTTTTATGGTCATAAATTTTTGGGAGTAATTACAAAAGGTGTACACTCCCTTTAAAAATGCACGTACAGTCTTCTTCTTGCGCCTTTTGGAAGCAATAATCTACGGTGTGAATAATAACTAAAAGTTTGTGCTGGCATGTCAAAAGATTGGGCTTATTGTCTTGTACCCTTGCACAGGAATACCTACACGACCCAAACTTGCCGTTACCATCGAGCTTTGCTCCATGCCACAACATAGTTCACAAATACTGTGACCTCTGGAAGTGCATGACGCCAAACATGGGTGCTTTCTGTTTTCAGACTTCTGTGTTGGCTTGATTTACATGTTTACCGTCTGTTCCTCATTGTAGGATGCTGTGGTTGTCAATAGACAACAATACACCTTAACATTGTGCCACCATTTGGTTTCCCTCTTCAATCAAAATCAATGTGACCAAACCGAGGCTGTAAGGGCAAATAGCCAGGCCCCTATTTGATTTAATGAGATTCAGTATTAATTATTGTTGTTTCGTGCAGGTACCATGACAACTATAGAGGTTAGCATGAGAGAGATCTATCAAGTGAAGATCAAATATTTACATCTTTTCCTGTTGAAAATAGTGGTAGGTGTTATAACAGCTAATGCTATTTTCTCAAGTGTTATTCTTGTCATCTCCAGGACAAACTGGTATTAACAAATAACTTGTAAATGTATGTGGACATCAAGAAGAAAACATTCTCAAAGGTACATAAAGCCTGCAAGAACATCACCTCTAGCGGTTGTTTCTATTACAACTAATAATGTCATTTTGATGTCATGGTACTAAACAATAATTTATTCCACTTTTGGATCTTAGCAGCTGGACTAGATCCAAAACTAGAAACAAATACAATGGTCCCCCTCACACGACAGATGTACAAACGTTCATAAAACTAAAACCTCATCAGAACCACAAGATTTGCAATTGGTTACATTCTACTGTCTGTTAAAAACACAACAAAACATTATTGCCTAAAACATTCCCATGTTGAAATGTTGACTTTTGATCTTTGTCATGGCAAAAACAAACTTTGAAAAGAACACTTTGCAGGATTAGGACACTTCTATGGTGGGTTTGATTGATTGAACTGGGTGCAATGAACAATTCCAAATAGAGACTTTTTTGGCAACGTTTCAAGAACTTATTTATTTTTTGGAGGGGGTGGGGGGGCACTCAAGACCGTTTGAGCAGGTGGTCCTTTGTGAAATATTCCATAATAGCAAATAGACGATTTCCAAAATATTCTTGTTAATTTCTGATCGAGGTTTGACGCATTTTGGCAAAGACACATTTTGTCTTTCAGTTTGGGGAGTCACTCGACATCAGATTCGGAATTGGAACTGGAACCAAAGACTAGACCAACCTAGGCTATGCCAGGAGCATGATTATAAAAGAATAAGAAATAATGAGCAGGGAATTCCTTGCTTGGCAGTTCGAGCGGATAAGAGCACCGAACTCAACAGATTCAGCAGAGTGTGAGTTCGAGTCCCTGTCATAACACTTAGTTTCCTTAAGATGGGACGTAAACCCGTTTGTCCCGTGTGTTGTGTAACGCACAAAAGAGAACCCAGTGCACTTATCGAGAAGAGAAGGGGTTCGCCCCGGTGTTCCTGGTTTGATTGGCTGCATATTGCACCACAGCACCTTTGTAAACCATTACATGGTGCTATGTAAAGGAATAGGTCTCATACTTCAGAACGTAGCTCCACATTCCTTGCAGGAAAAAAATGACTGTTGAGAGCTTTATAAGAAGCGACTGTTATTATTGGTTCTTATAAACGACATCCCAATAACTTTAAATGGAAAGAATTATGGCCCATAATTGTGTGCACAGATTTTTGCATTAAGATGAGCCATGATATTGGGCCCAGTGCCAAACTTCAAAGAGCCGATAAAGCACAAAAGTAGCTAAGCACAACAAAGTTATGCTTACCAGAATAAGGTTACCAGCCAAAATACTATTTCATGTGTACAATCTGTGACTCGTATCCTGCTTATTTTTGCTTAGCGGAAAGCATTATTTGCTGTTTAAGCGGCTATGTAAAACAAGGCCCATGTTTGTAAAATTGCGTGTGTAGTCCTGGCCATGGATCCTGACCGAAAGAAGCCATACCTTTATTACCATAAAGCTGAAAGGAAAAACATAGTCTGGCTCCCTTTTAGTAAACCGAGTAGCAGCATTCCTTACTTAGGCTACATTATGGGAGCATTGACATAATGATTGGTGTACAATAATAAAGGTCCATGGCATACATTATTGAAGTACAGAAAGGTAGACAAATTAATTAAGCCTTTCATACTGTACTGTTTTTGGAGGATACTTTTGAGTGACACGTCGGCAAGCCGTGACCAGAATATTTTCCTCATACTTCACCATAACTTGTTTTGATATAAGATGGCTTTTTTTGTCTGCAGGAACGATTCCCGTTACCCTTTGATGGTTACAATGTAAGCTTTCATCTTTCAAGAAAATTTGAAGGAGATAAATGAAGAAAACAAATCACCAAAAGTCAGGAAAACTCCAAACTTTGCTTTAGTGTTTTTGTTGATTTATCCCATCAGCGAGTTGTTGAAGCTGAAAAAATGCAATAAATAAATTTCATAACTATAATAATAACAACTCACAAAGTTTGTTTTTACCTTTACACCGATGTGTGTTAAGCACTCTATACTCAGTACTTTCCTGAGTTCTGTGAAAAACAAATCCAGAGGCAAATCACTCGAATGGAATTCGAACCCATGACCGTTGCATTTCTAGAGCAGATGTCTAGAGCAGATGTCTAGAGCAGATGTCCCGCTTGAGTGACCTGCTTGTGGATTTACAGGGAAGTACAGAGTATACAGTACTTAATAAACATCGGAGTAGGGGTAAAATAAGTTATGTTCTTCATCCCCGATGCAACATCTATGAGCCCACATTTTACACACCAACTCAATGTTCAGGTGAAATTCAGCTGCAAGAAGATTCTTTCTACTAATACCATAACGCAATCTAAGCACACAAAAGTCAGCTTAGCATTTAATAACCATGCTAAGTTGAAAGTGTGTCTTATGATGAGAATGAAACCGGGGGGATGGGGCAGGGGTTGGGTGACCAAAAACAACCAGATTGTCCAAAAAACAAATCAAATTCTTGCAATGATTTTTTCTGTTTTATACTTTATATTTAAGGTTACACGATGAACATTATATTCAACATTTTTTGCAGTGTGTAGTTTTATTTCTTCACAAAGAAGACTTTCTTTGACTACAATCCAGCACATAGATATAATAATAAATTCTTCTTTTCAACATTTTTTTCTTTCATGTTGATATACATATTTTTTCCATCTTACTTGTACACTGAGCAGAGAGCATAAAAAGAAACATGTCACATAAATAAATAGAAATTAGAAGAAGAAAAAAAAAGTTATTTTTTTGTCTGTGTGTGGAAAAGGAAGACCGTCGTCATCAGATGGCATATTGAGTTTGTCAACATTGCACTTACACTGGTGGCATAACTCATACACATTTAAAAATGCCACATCAGTGCAGAAAGGTCGTAAGTAAAAACAAAATCTCATTTGTTATTTTTTGTTTAAACTTCCAGGCATATATGACCCTTTCCCCTTAAAAGGCAACTACACCTCTCTGTAAGTGGACAATGTCCCTTCACCAACAATAAAGACAAAGGACCTCACCCAACTGGTGTCACCGTACCCAATCATAACCTCAGATTGGCTCAACTTTGAACAGATTGCCAACCTGAAGAAGCCTTAGCAATGCAGAATGATTTCCACCACAACTATGAGGTCAGGATTTTACACCAACTTGTAAATTTGCCACAGGAATTGTCCGCAGTTAGCAGGCCAGGAATATTCTGACTAGTACATTTCTCATCCATACCTAGATGGCCAGGGCAGAAGTTGGCGTACATTTATATACTTTTCAGCATTTGCCTTTAGAGAGTATAAAGCCTGTCAATGGTTTTAGATAAATATCTCATGATGCTTATTTTGAATTGATCTTGTGTCTTTTTTTATTGGAGTTTATGTCGAGTTTGAAGTCATCTTAAAAACTTCAAATTACCTCATTGACAAATCAATACAACCAATGATGAGGAAAGAAGGGAAATAAGTCTGACAACTCTTTCACATCACAATATTCAGTATTCCTTAACAGTTCTGCAAAAAAGAGAAAAAGCTTCTGATGCCAGTAGCATGGCATTGGTCTCTGCCAGGCCAGGCGTTACATGGACGCTACTGCGCCCATGCCCCCTGTTGCCCATGGCCTTGGTGCCCCTTCAAAAGTTTCCCATATTTTCAAACTACAAAATGAAAAAAAGGCCTCGCCCTCTCAAAGAGACCAAACAGCATAAAGAAGGCCCCCTTTTCACAGCACATACCGTAATACTTATGCAGGAGAGTAACTGAAATTGAGGATACAGAAAGAAAAGGTATAAATTGCATTTAACGTTTACATATAAACAATGAGATCTTGCCTTTCTGAACATATGCAAGGCTGTACAAAATCAGAACGAAAAGATGGTTTTGGATGCAAGTTACACTCATGCATAAATATAAGGGCGTAATGTTGTACAGGGAATCCCATGTGCTCAATACTCATTACTCATTTCTCTGAAACTCAATATGCCATTTGATAAATCATACTCCCAATCACTGTGAGTTTTATAAATTCATGGTTTGCTCCAACAACAAAATCAGCTGTCAATATGTCTCAATTTTAAAGTTTTTTGTTTGCCTGTTCTTCAAATCAGCGGGAAGGGAGCTGCCCA
The DNA here is from genome assembly GCA_032357145.1 of Evasterias troschelii. Classification (NCBI taxonomy): domain Eukaryota; kingdom Metazoa; phylum Echinodermata; class Asteroidea; order Forcipulatida; family Asteriidae; genus Evasterias; species Evasterias troschelii. Next base: position 4,894,010 of record JAUELU010000053.1, on the reverse strand, counting down.
ACAGTATCAAAAAAGAAAAGAAACAAAATGGTTGACTATGCAGGATCTCACATCTGCTGAAAATTGCATTACTCTTGAATTGGTGGAGTAAGTCATATAACGTGTACAATTCAAATCCTATTTCAAAACACACTTCCCCTCTTCACAATTCACTGGCCTTTTTTCTTCTACAGACACCTGTTCCATTTGTTTTTCATTATTTTAGGGTCAAACTTGGGTTGAAAACTGTTGTTCTTCATAAACAAAACAAAAACAAATAAGTCACCACAAAACTACTGTGCGACTCCAATCAATTTTTATCTTTAACTTTTTCCTGTTGTGATCGTTGTATTTGACTTGTCAACTGTTACCTTATTGAGGAATGCTGTCTGTAAAAATAAAGTCATCTCGCCAAAAAGGGGCGAAAAACAGCATACAGATTGAAACCCAAATGACCATAAAATAACAATTTTACACGGAATAAGCAACTTTTATGAGGTGTTCACAAATGGTACAATATTTTTTAACAGTTAATAATTATAACGAAAAGGTGGTAATCACCACTATGTAGGTTTCAAGAAGAACAAAAAATGTTTTTAAATAAATAATCCAGAAGTGGTTCACAAGACAAAGTGGAGTTCATCAATGAAGAAATACATAACTCACCCCAGCATTATGTGACCCAACCAGATGATACCAGACCCAAGTCCGCATTTGTATAAAAAAAACAAAAACAACAATTGAATTTCTGAACTGTCTAAAAAAGACTGTCTCAAACACTTGGAGTTGCAACTTTAGTATCAAGTAAACTTCACCTTGATAAATTCCCCACATTCTAAGATTTAAACTTTCAGTTATGGATTTGAAATGAATATCTCAACACCTGTACTCTCATGTTTAAGGTCACCTAACTTCAATTTTCACACAAAACCTGATCAGAGAGAAGGCTCAGCTTGATGCTAAGTGAAATATTGGTAATTATCCAAAAACAAAATTCATCAGTTGTAATGTGAAGCTGATTATGAAGTTCATACCAGTACCAATCCTCCACAGGAATCAAAAATGGAGTGATAGCATTAGAAGACCCCACAAATCACTGTTGCTTATTTAGATTGCCGCAAGCGAAATAAGACCAACACGACTGCGCATAAAATCCCTCACAAAACAGATCAGGTTTTCATCTGCGGTAAAATGTGACCATAGATTAAGTTTTCGCAGATGAGACTTGTCGCTTGTTTGTTGAAAATAAGAGGAATCAAGAACAAGAATCAAAAGCAAGAACAAAAAACACTGATTCCTTTTAACTAAACTTCAAAATTTTCAAATAAATTTACATACATTTTACCAAAAGTGAACACCTCTTTATAGAACTCCTCAAAGTTTACAATTCACTTAAAATTCCAAATGGCTACAAAATTCATGAGACGTGTTCCATTTCCACACATAAAGATGAAAAAAATACCAGCACAAAGGCACAAGTGTTTTTTTTTAATTGTTTAAATTTGTTGCCCTCTCCCGACAATGGGAGTAAAAACATCACAGGCACTTTATAGGGCAAAGGCTTACACCTCGTTAATTATGCTAATTACATAATGAGCATATGGCATCAACATTGGTGACTCATCACTGAACATGAATAAGCATGAGGGAACATCATGAATAATTAATTACCTATGACCGCCACCCGTTGGAACACGACTTGCACTCGCATGGAATGAAAAGGCGGTCATTTCAGATCGGTAAATTTCACATGAAACCTACATAATCAGTTCTCATTTGTCAAGGTTGACCTGATGATGAATAAACAAGAGGTACACCTCATTAATATTCAACACACAGCCCACTTCTCATTGGTGCAACCAGAAAATTCTCACAACTGTTTTTATGCATAATAAGGGTTAACTCACACTTTGATTGATAGTTTGCTCAACTCTGCCAGATATTTCACAGCGTACATTATGGGACTAAGTTGTTTCAAGGGAACAGTTGGACGATGGGGTTACCAAGTTGTGCCAAGCTCAAAAATCATTGGGAAAAGGATTCTCTGATCCTTTTATAACCATAAATAATTCCAACACAAACAAGTCTCTGCACAGTAAAAGCTTTAGTTACGTTTTCCCCCATAATAATAGTACCATCTTTGATGATATACAACCCCCAAAAAGAAAGGAATAAAAAAAAAAAAAAAAAAAGACAAAAGAAATGTTGTATTTATAATATTTAATATACACATAAACAACAGCATTTCGTTCAGGGAAATAATTATATATATTGCTAGCACATGAAAGTGAACCAAAAAAAATAACAGCAGTTTCACACACATACAGGATAATATGACATTTGTTTTTTGATTTTTTTTTGTACATGCAACAATGATTACGTTTTCCACCTTTCTACAGTTTTGTTTTCATGACCTTTCAAGCGATGCACATGACGATTGTAGTTGGGTTTTTTTGTTCTTTTTTTTTTCCCGAGAGGGATGGTAATGACTGAAGACCGCTGAGAAGAGGAGACGAGTCAGAACAAGAGAGTAGAGAGACATAGAGAGGGGAAGAGATCGGCTCAACTTCACAATCCACTAAGATTCATCTTACAATGAGTACTACCATAGTGATTCGTAATGTGACATCACACTTTGCTTAGAAATTAAGACTGATTTGCACTTGAGATCAATCTTAGCTCTTTGTGAAGTCGAGCCCAAAATCGGCCCAACATTTTTGTGTGGAGCAGGTCTCTAAGATGCCAGTTTCCAGCCTTTAGCTATGGAGAAGTCATTTGAACAACAAGCTTGGCTTATTTTAAAACCCTGTTTTACATGTTTATCCATTTATCAAATTATTTTTTCTCATAAACTGCACTTGGGAACGGTGAGACGGTGGGAATGTTAAGGTAAAAATAAACAAAACTGAAAAAAAAAAAAAAAATGGCAGTCCTTAAAAAAAATCCCAGCTGCAACAAGAACAAATAAACTCTTTTATGTACAAACCTTGACTTGACCTCTTCACTGAAAAATGACCCTCATGTACATGGCCTTTGATCCCATGACTGTATTACAGGGTTGGGGGGGGGGGGGGCGGTTACAAAGCCGAGAAAGCTGAGAATAGCAGGTAACCAGTCTAGATCAATATGTATGAGCATTGCACTGTACTTTGGAAAAAAAATTGTTTAAATTCTGTTAAGCACAATCTGTGTGAATGTGGTAAAAAAAATAATTAAACAAACTTAAGTATGTACATTTGAAAAGCACATAACAATTGTGCTTAGTAAGATGAGGCTACCCACCAAAATACTATGCACGGTGCACTGCTCTTGACTGGTTCCCTGCTAATTTCTGTTAAGCACATAAAATGTGTCCCCCCTAAGAGTAATGGGATGTTCATCATTCGATTAGCCTCCACGTGGCCTATTACATTCCTACATGCACCTCGGCTGCGATGGCAGCAGCAACCGGCCCAAGTGACGTGGAAATTGAGTGTTGTGAAAGAGAGAGAGAGAGGGGGTTTAGAAGAAAAGAAGTAAATCGCCACATGGATAGTTGTGATGAATATGGCAGCTGTAATCATGTCAGTATGCAGGGTCTTCAGAATCCCTCATGATACCCCAACAAAAGTTTAAAGGGGGGATCGACAAGACTCGGCTAAAATCGCTTATAGCTCACCATTCATATCAGGCATAAGTGCTCTTAAGTTCATGAGAAACAACAGGGAAGTTAGGCTGGTAGTCTTTGTGTATGTCATGCATTGAGTATTAAACGCGCACCAGGCAATGCGTCAAAATGAAAGTACACGCCAACTAACGCACTTAAATCCATGTATCAGTATTGCATACTGCATATCTGGGAAAATACATGTGCTTTGCTTTGGGTGTGTTTTCATTTTTAAGGATTGCGCAATACGCATTACGCACATTGCACGGCGGATGCATGGATTTTAGGCTTTACACTGTTTGAAGGATACCCCGGTACAGAAAAACACAAATTGGCAGGTGGCATTCTTTTGGTTCTCAAACTACTTTTTTGTTCTTTTCATTTAGATAAAATCAGGCTTGACTGGATGGTACTAGATAGATAGTCAAGTCTCTGAAAAGCTACTTTGTACTTTGGATCGTGGGTACACATGAACAAAAATGAGTTCCAAGTGACAGATTCACCCAAAGTTAGGATAATGAAAAGCATTTTGTGAACAGAATAACTAAAGTCCCCAGCTTATGAGCTCAATGATAAAAGTGGGAGAGGGGTTAAGATTTTGTTTTAAACAATTGAGGATTCCTTTAATGGGTTGGGATCAGGCAGGGGCCGATCCAGGGTATCCCAACTCATGTTTGGCACAGGATCAACAAGAGCCCCCTGAGTGGAACATCACGTCCCTTGGAGGGCTAAACTCACTTCAGGGTTGGTCTCAGAAAATGGAAGGAGAACAAGAACCCTCTGAACATTGTAAAAAAGGGTACAAGAACCCTAAGCTGTCAAACCCACTGCTGTAACCACAGCTGAAGGGAGTATAAGGTGGGGGGGGGGGGGGTGTGGGGGAGGCAACATATCAGTCAAAGTTTACAAACAAGAAGAGAAGGCAACAAAACCCACATGGTATTTAGACATCAACCCCAAATGAAATTGGACACTAATAGGCTGTGATCCACAGCACTAAGAGTTCATCTTTAGCAGGGAACCTTAATCCAGCAAACCAACCCCTCTCAATAAGTATTGACGTGTTTTGTGATGATGTTCAATGTTAATGATTCCCTTTATTCTCTTGGATCGCTGGGTCCAATAGGTCAAACATATGATCATCCGCTCTGTATGTGGCTCTGTGTATCTCCGTGGTGCTTTTTTTAATTTGAGAACTTTCCTAGCACACTTGAGGAATAGATAAGACATGAAGAAGGTTGGGGGATTTGGGGAAGGAGAGGGTACTAACACAAGAGAGATATTTTTCATAGAACTGTTTTGTGTAAAGCCTATTTTGCAGGACAGAATTATTAAAGAGCTGGATGAAGAATTTGAAGTGATGTTTCCGAGAATGGAGGAAGTGTTACAGTTCCATCATTAATTGGTTGGGGAATGAGGCCTCTAAAGTTGCCTGGAAGTACACAAAATTGGAAAGGAGAATATCAGAACACATAAATTCTAGAACTATCCCAAACAGGCCATTAACCTTGCCTAAAAAAACGATCTTATGAACATTTCCTCTCCCCCAATTTTTAAAATTGTGTTATTTTGGTGCAAGGCGCTTCCTTTCCCAGGCAACAACTAAATGTCTGAGGGAAGTAGAAATAGAAGTTTTACTTTCAGACAGAAAAGGTGAATTTCAAATGATGGGGAGATCTAGGCTTGGCATTGAGAACAGCGCTGGCTTGAGTTGTTCAGCAGCTGTGATGATTGGGAACACTTTCCTGGAGTTATCGTTAGGCCTATCCCTTTGCCCTAGAGAAAATGTGAAGGATGTTGTTATGTTACTCCCAAAAGAATTACAGAAGGAAAACAAAATAGAGGACCACGAAACTACAACATACAAATGTAATTATGTAGTATTTGGTTTCAAAACAACTGGGAATTGAAACGTTACACGGTTTCACATCACACACATTGATGTACAAAACCAAACTTACTACCATTAAAAAACAATCCTGCAAAACTTGGGACATCTGTTTTGGTGTTTTTTTGTGTGTGTATTTTTGGGGGTGGGAGAAGGTATTATTGTTGTTACTATTATTTGAAAGCATTATTTAGACCATCCTGGCCCCTGAATAAAGGGTGATAACTGAGCACAGGAGAAGAAACCAGGTATTTTGTTTTGCATTGCAGTCTCTCCTTTAACAAGTTGCAGTCGGTATACAACTGATTCTTTAATAGCAGTTTAAAAAAAAAAAAAAACAGGTTTGAGTCCACGACAAAAGGGTTTGGAGGTCTTTTTTGGAAGGGAGACACTTTGACATTTAAAATGACGACCGATAAATAAGCAAATCCCCCCAAAAGCTAGACATCCGGTTTGGTGTTCTCTAACGGTATAAGACTGATGTTATTATGGGGAGGTTTTTAAAAGGGGGGAAGAAAAAAAAGGTTAACCCGAAAAAGAGTTTTCTGGAAAGGGGGTACTTTGGCCTTTCGGAAAGGAATTATCCACTATGAACACACAATGAATCATTCTTGGTGAGTTTGTGGGCTAACAGTGCCCCCTCCCCCCTCCCCACTAGTGTCCTGTACATTTTCATCATCTTGGGAAATGCTACGTTTATGTCGGGTGAATCATCCTTGTCTGTTGACAGGAAAACTAAAGTTCCAACATTAATTGTGATGCTTTGGGTGTATTTTACCCTTGTTTCCTCATTGTTATATTGGAATGTTAAGGGGGGGCTGGGGTCATGAACTCTGACCTTCCATCAGCTGAGATTGTTGGGTTGTACACACAAAAACACCAACCCAGTTGTTATTGTTGAACCAAACATCTCTTTACGATTAAATATTTGATACCCTGTTTGGCGAAAAAACAAAACAACAACAAACGACAGCAACAACCTAAAAACAAACACATCCTTTGCTCTTCTGGTTGTATGGCAATGCTCAAAGCTAAGCATAATGTTCATGCAGTAAATAAGCTGCAAGTGCTTTCACCAAAACACTATCGAAGTGAGTAAACTTGAAGTTTTTCTCAACATTCCTGCTTTGTTTCAGGAGTATTTAAGACTTGATGTAAAAATAAGGGGCAAGGGAAAGGGGGTCTCTCTAGAGCTCTTGTTTTGATTCTCTTACCATCCTCCTCAGAATGTGATCGTCAAAATGCCAAACTGTTGAATCTACTCATCAAGACAATTTTTTTAAAATATGAATAGCGCCATACCAACGGGCCTGTGGCAGGCACCTTTAGTTTTACTTGTATACATAATAAGGCTGCATATAGATTCCTAGCATGTCTTGGTGCTCGGGGGTGAACTGGAGTAGTAGGACTACGATTCAGCCATGTCATGCGATATGAGACTCACTGGATTCACGTCTTCTGTGGATTTCTTTTTCCCTCCTGGGCTGTGGAAGGAGCGGGGAGTGTCTACTGCTAGGTCGAGGATGCTGTGGCAGCGTTGAGGGCGGTGTGGCAGCGTCGTGCGGTCGGTGAGGCAGGGGCCACGTCTCCACGACCGACCGCTGCATGCTGGGTTCGCTTAGAGCGGCCACAAGGTGGCTATGATCAGATGATTCACACACATTGATTACCTCCGAGGAGGGTCTACGTTGTTGTTGGTGTTGCTTCTTTATCACCGCTGTATACGGGGGAGGGCCTTCTGAATCCGGATCTAATAACTTGAGAGGAGTTTTGGTCTCACTATCTAGCACTTGTAACTCTGACTTGCCCTTCAGGGAGCCAGCTTGTGTGGAGGAATCTGATCGATGAACGGCACTTTGTTTTGTGTCCAGTTTCGGTGCTTTTTTCAAATTAGGGTTACTATCTATGCTGTCAAAGACAGTCCGATTGGGCGGAGCTCTTATCCCCGATCGACACACGTCCTCTGTGAACAGTCTGTAGAACGGGGCTTCCTCGTCGTAATGGACCACCGTGGAGGGGTACTCCTCCGTGGATTCACTGCGGCGGCAAACAGTCTCTCGCTGTTGGCGCAGCATCTCCTGCTGGCTCTCACTAGAAAATTGCCTGCCTTGCATTAGCGGCAGTTGGCTCATCTGGCAAAAGGCGACAAGAGAAGATTATAAATAAATAATCATACAACAACAAAATCAATGAATAGATGGGGAATGTATATGGTTAAATTCAAAGAACACTCCGTAAAACAGAGATGGAGCTGATAAAAAGATTGATCAGAAACAAGTTGTTTTGTGGGCTGTTTAGAAGCATCTTTTCCGAATGCAAAATTTGCAGGTTGTTTTTCAGAAAGTGACAGCACTGCAGCTGTTGATAATATAAACTGTTTTGAGAAAGGAACCCCTTCGAAGTGACATGTTTCACTCAAAAACATTTGAATCTGCGAATTGATTCATGCATGAATCATTATTCTGATTTTGAGGGTTGGTGTCCAGTCACGAATGCTGTGGCCAGAGATGCGGTTGGTACCCGCTGTCACCTCGCAAAACATGGATGGATTCGACATGACGGCTTTTTACTGTTTAATCAGCAAGCAGATACTGTGTTCAACTAAAACTTTCACAGGTGACTTGTATTGTATCTTTGTTTGGAACTTTGCCAACAAATCAGTTTTACGTTGCCAAAAACTGTAATTTGTGACCCTACTACCTTTAAAGAAAAGATAATTAGAACAAAACAAATTGAAGTTTATGGATGATTTTCAGAGTTTGTTTATTTGTTTACTGAGGGTTTATCACATAACACTCATTACATATTTCTTCTGAATAATCTAACAAATTGACTTTTAAAAACATTGTGCTACAACATCCAGAACTGCCGAATCTGAAATGACAGTCATTCTTTTCTTGAGTTTTGAAACTATAATCTGTGAGGATTGAAGAGCCATCAAGAATGAAAACAAGAGAAGACAAATAAAAAAAAGATTGGAAACTGATTGTGAATTATTATCAGCCATCAGACGGAAATAACAGGCACTGAGGTGGGTCGTGTCCCCAAGGGTTGCTCCTCGCTAGAAAAATACAGGGGGGAAATGTGCAAAGATAACAGCGAAATGAAAGAAAAACAGACCGATGTGAAACAAAAAGAAACACATTGTGGTAAACAATGGCCGTGGGAAAATCTTTATCGTGAGCCATTCCTGAACCAGGCTGAAGAAGAACAAATGTTAGTTTTGTGATTTATAGCCATCTAATAGAGCCTGCTTTAAAGAGAGGATGCCGATCATTTCAATAACTTCTGAAAAGTGGTCCCCGGTCTAACATGTGGCCAACTTACCACATTTCAGTGGTAACCAATCCAGTGTCAGCTGGCTCAGTGCAGTTTTTTATAGCGAAAAACACTTCCAACTTTTCTGGAGGACTACTGAAAAATGCTCAGTTTAAGTGCAGCTGTTTAAAATGTTAATTTTTATCATGAGATAGAAAAGGTAAAAGTTTCGCAAGTGTGTGCTTGTGTATAATTTTGTTTTTACCCTACATGATGTGTGTTAAGCACTGTATAGTCAGTACTTTCCCGAGTTCTGTGAAAAAAAAAACACGGGCAAATCACTCGGGTGGGATTTGAACCCACGACCTTTGCATTGCTAGAGCCGATGTCTTACTGCTACACCACCGAGCTAGCCGATGGCTAGAAGTGGTTCGAATCACTGGCAGTGGGTACCGCACTAGTTTATTTTTGCATCGGGGATAATGAATATGTGTGATTGTGAATGCAACTTTATTTCACCAACAAACACATTACATGTGTAATACGTTTTGAAAATGTGTTTAAAAACTGGTTCCTAAAACTTCCTGCTGGCAACTAAGAGCACAGTTCACTAGGCCACTTAAAACTGGATATATTTTTTAAAAGTTAAGGGTGAAGGCCTACGACTATCTTAAAGACTATCTCTTAATGCTGGGCACTATTTCTAGGCACTTCTTACTATGGAACTATGCGCTTACAGCCTATAGAATCACATGCTTTACATGGCACAGTAGGTGCAGACTTAAGGGGGAAAAAAATGCCATGAAATTGGGCTCTGGTATCACACAAGCTTGCTGTTAAGTATAGACATCTTGATGAGCAAGAAGAGACAACCAGCCATACTGTCATGTAAATTGAACACCTTGCTTGACTGATTCAAACCCACGACTACATACTTTCCCGGTGTCCTGTGATTAAGGACAGCAAGACATGAGGGTATTGAAGTTTTAAAGAATTTTCTTTTTTAAAACGCTCTGCAAAAGCTTTGTGAATGGCTTGAGATCTCATTCAGAATTTCAACTTGTGTCTTAAGAATCGGTACAACAATCCAAACGGTTCAATCACACACAATGTATTCCAGCTTTGGAGCGGGAAGTATCGAATATCCCAGTCGTACAACCACTTTGCGGGTGTTTGCCTTCACTGACAAGATTGTGTGGAAATCAGGACCCAACTTCACGGCTCTGCTTAAAGTATTTAGCAAAGAATCGGCACTTACGGATGCAGGGAATTCTGCACCTACATCAAGCATATTTCACAGGTGAGCAGGGTATTTTTGCCTGTGCAGATGTGTACTCAACACGTTTCTGGGCGTTCTCCGCTTCCACAGCTACATGTAGTGCAGAAATTAGGCACTTGCCCTGTAAGCAATGAACGACGATCGCAAACGCAGATTTTGGAAGTAAAGCAGAGCCATGGCATGGGGTCGATTTCACAAAACTCTTCCTAACTTAGGACTAGTACTAGGCAATGCTAAGAGATAGGACTAGTCTTAAGTTAGGACCAGTAAATTAAGACTAGTCCTATCTCTCAGCATTGCCTAGGACTAGTCCTAAGTTAGGAAGAGTTTTGTGAAATCGATCCCTGGTCTATAATTTAACTTTAGAAACCCAGTGATTTATCCGCTGGGCAGACACCGCCCGTGGTCTAGAACCAAGCCCACTGGGGGGGGGGGGGGGGAGGAAGTGGAAATAGGTACTTACTGGTGGCGTTGTATCAGATGGAGTAGACATGGATAGTCTCTGTGATCGGTGATGTAACGGCGGCATTAGGAGATGATCGCTGCGTTGGCGTATGTACATTACACAGCATAGCAAGCAGATTAGCGTTATTGGGGCTAGGATCGCTAGAAAGAATAGATGTATACTACTGTTGTTGTCTTCACTTTTGTTGTCATCTGCAGCAACAATAAAAATTTTAAAAAACAAGGAAAGACATGATTTTATTATTCTGATTTGATCAATGTCCTCACGCTGTCCTGTGAACGCAATGAGAAATGAAGATTAGATAAGAAAACACATTTAATGCATAGCTCACCACTAACTAATGGAATAACAATATTATGCTTGCAAAAGTAACGATGCTCGCCACTCATCAATGTTACACCAAATCATCAACTGACAAGAGCAACGTACAATCACAATCAGACTATGTGCAGATTGGACAATGTTAACACTGCCATCAACTACGCAACATTTTAGTTTATTAATGTGTTGACTTTAAGTAATTAAGTAATCTTCAAACAAAGTGTTGTGTGTCCCCATCCTACATGTACCCTCCCCCCAACCCAAGACCAGACATGCCTCCCCACAATGACTCTGATCTCAGAATTAATGGGAGGTCAATTTCTGAGCAACCAAGTCAATAGAGAAATTCTCACTGCCTAATGAGACAGAGCCAACGGTCATGTTTTCAATTCAGGACTGTCTGCTTCAACAATAGGTTTGATGAAATCCCATTGTGCATTGGCAACTGTATTGACAATGACATACTACAGACTGTCAATTTCCACCAAATAACAAAATTGAACTCTCAACCACCCCTAAACCCACTCCCCACCACAGAATAGAATTGCTTTTTACTTTTCTGCCAAAAGAGTTCCAGGTAAATGTAATGTGACTCACACTTTAACAACGAGACACAGTGAGCTATCATGTGGTTGCAGTTTGAACAAACCCAAAATAATTCACACACCAGAACTCAGGTTTGGCATTCTGGAGGCGATACCAACAGAGGGACATAAACTCTGAAAGAAACAGATACCCACTTGCACAGTGGCTTACAAGTAGATGCCTTCTATCCATGCTACACAAATCATAATACCAAATAATAGATTGGCAACTAGCCTATCATAAATATTCAAACATATCTTTTTACATGACAAAGGAAAGAAAAGAAAAAAGGTTCTTCACCCTGACAGTCATCCAGCTACACAAATCATCAAATGATAGATTGCAAACTAAACAACCATAAACATTAAAACATATCTTTTTACGTGACAAAGGAAAGAGACAAAAAAGGTTCTCAACCCAGAAAATCATCCAGTTGGATCAGTATAATGTACGCTAATATTAAACACTGTCAGAATTCACCTGCAGATCACAGAAGCCACAAAAAAGTTAACAAAATCGAGGAGAGCAGTGATGTCCAGTAGAAACAATTGAGGTATCAGCTGCAGGACTCTTCACCATCCCAACGTCGCCAGCACTCCCCGACCTGCACAGAGTCCCACTGCAAACAAAAATCTTGGACGTCCCACCGACAACGGCAAACCAGACCAAGGAAGCTGGTCAGGCCTGTCACAGGAGGCTGGCAGAAACTCACATCGTCTGTTAGATATCCTGTGTACCCTCAAACTCTCTTGTACTACGGTGTGGCACAGACGACCGTAGTACGCATTGTGTATCAGGAACAATTGTATCAGGAACTAGTAATACTAGACGAGAAAATGTGGTGATACGCATCCGTGAAAAAGCAGTTCCCTTTGATCATGTTGTGACAGGAATTAAACATGTACGTGTCTGTGCGCATGGACTTGTCCCGACTATCAACATGTCTGTATTTTTCCAATAATACTTATAGGAAGCAAAGTGCTTATTATAACGTCAATAGTTTAGTGTACTCTCCGATGGGGTCCAAACAGGCTGGTGACTCTTGAGCACAAACAAGAAAGTCTTCAATCTCAGAGAGTGCCATAGCTGACCCCTTTTGATGTTTAGACATCGGTGTCACATCCTGCAGAACGCATTTTCTACTCACCCCTGTGCACCTCCAGTTTCCTCACACATATCCGCAAGAGGGCGCTGTATATCCTCGCTTTGGTAGAATGAATAGAATCATGGTTCCTCTAATCGATCATAGCTGTACCGACCATCAAACCAAACGAAGGAAAGCCTTACGTTCACAATGAGTTTTTTTTTTTTCTTGCATTCACAATGAGGTTTTTTGTCTTGCTTCCAATGACATGTTTAATCTCTTTAAAGATGATGAGTTGATATTTGCTACAGTATTGATCTCTTTAGTTAAGACTCTTCCAGCCCACTCACCACTTCCAATAACTCATCTTAAAACTGGATAGTGACGAATTCCAAGAAGAATACAGTAACTGTATAAAGATGATGATTTGCAAAACTCTGCACATTTTGAAAAAAAAAATTATTGTCAGGGCTCAAATTTCAGATCTCAAAATGTATACAGAAGGTCTGCTTTAATAAGCAGAGTGTAGTTAATTGCTCTACATGTTACAACCGTAAAAACTGAAGGGCTGCTGATAATATAAAACCTTGTTAGAAACGATTCCTTTGAAGTAATGCAGTTTTAGAGAAAGAGGGCATTTTCACCCCCCAAAATTGAATCTGAGAAAGACTTCAGGCATGAAGCCTTTCTCAGGCATCTGAACACACACAATTGCAACAAGGGTGTTTTGTCTTTCAACTTTGATGCCCGATTGAGCCCCAAATTTTCAAAGTGTAGGGGCCTACCTATCCGTAAGACAGATGCGATCAATGTTCTCTTAGTGTTGTTGAAATAAACAGGTATAGTCTTTTCTCATTTTCATTCTGGTCTTGTAAAATGTATTCTGGTCCAGTCAAATATGTTGAGCTTGGAAATTACTAATTACAGTCATCCAAATCAGATAGAGTTCTTTCCTGTTTCTGACATGTCTGACGAAGGCACTGTACATGAGTACTTACAGTTTCAAGGCCCACTATAACAAACATGAAATTGAAAAACCACCCTAAATTTTCACAGGTTTGTTATCTTACGCAAATGGTCGGATACACAAAGTGAGGATACTAGTCTCTGACAATCATCCAAAGTGTACCAGGCCTGTGAGTGGACCCTTAAAAAAGGAGTTGAAATGTAAGAATGATCGTGGAGCGTCAAGTGAGCGCGAGTCACACATCTACGCTGGTCTAATTGGGGCACCCCGTTGATCCAGTAACTAGGCTTATTTCACATTATTGTAGTTGTAAACTATTGTTGCCGAGCATATATACATGATATAAGGCCAAATAGTTGTTAAAAAATATATATATATATATTTTTAATTTTGGAAATAAAAAATCTGAAGAAAAAAATAAAATAATGATATCCGCTTTAAAGCGGAGATCTCACAGGCCTGGTGTACACAGCCTTTAGGCAAATAATTTTTCTGAACAATTTTCTGCAAGCAAAACTTAGCAGGGCATATGACATGGTAATTTGGATGGTCACCTTATTCTGGTAGGCCTGCATGATTTTGCTGTGCTGAGCTTGTTTTTTGTGCTTTAAATAAGCAGCTCTACGAAATTGGGCCCTGGGGTCAATCAGCATAGCAAAGATAGCTGTAATCATTTACATCACAATAAAAAGCAGAGTCCACATATGGGTTTTTTTCCTTTTCTCATGGGGACCCAATTTCAATTGTCATGAAAGCTATTCCCATTCCTGTAGGAAAGAGGGTATGAACTTGAACAAACAGATCTATAAAAGTTTGTAGAAAGTTCATAAAGTTGGCACATTCTGAGTTGAATGTTTTTCCATATTGTTAATTCTTTAGCATGAAACAAATAATTTTCTATTTAAATTAATGTCATGTAATTTGAATAACAAACCAGGTTTTCCTTACACAAAAAAGTGTATATAAAAAAGGGGAGGGGGATCAATAACAATAAATAATAAAAATTACCATAAAACAACATTCATGGCTTACAGCGACTCCATTGTGCACCAAATAATATCTGAACAGTAAGGCAGAAACATTGGATGTGTTGTGCTCATTGTCAAATATTTTGGCATCATTTCAAACAATTTTGCTTTCTCTCTCAGAAAGGGCAACATGGAGGCTTGCAACAACATCAGTGATCCCTGGGAAGTACCAGACTATCAGCCACTTGCATCCTTTACCAGCCACTCGCATCCTACCTAGACTTCTAACGATAGCAACACCTCACATACAACAAGGTTGTGTTATGATAGACAAGGAGCCTAGATATTCAGTACAAATCGAGCCTCATCGGCAAATCACATAAATAGTTTACTCAACAACGGCCTACACGAGCACAAGCGAAATACTTCACCTGATGGGCAGGGAATAGGATCCAAAGGGTTCATTATAGCGACGAACTTCTAGACTATATTCCAACGTCAGTCTGCTGGCGCACTGTGTGGGAACCAACGTCATACAGCATTTGTCATATAGAACCAACTGATAACACCTTCCTGGAGTGACACTGGCAGATAACTGGCATACTGTAACACACTGTGCAATGTTATGTCTGTCTGTGTGTGTGTGTGTTGCTGCTGTCTACATACACCATACACCGTTCATGCACCTTCCACACACAGACACTGCGTAAATATCCCACTGCCCAAAACCAGACAAGCTTCTGTCTGGACACGTGCGCTTTGCACACAGGCTGTATGGAGTGCCTCATCCATCAAAAATAAACAAAAAAATCATCAACACATGATTCACAGTTTTCTAATTTGACACATGGGGAAGATGTGTATAAAATGAATTCCCCTCGGTGTTCAGTTTAAATAGTCGGATCACACCCAACAGGTTTTCATCTGCCTCTACCAACTGTAGAGAAAAGAAGACCGAGACTGATAAGTGATACATGTACCTCACAATCCAGATCATTCGTACTGTTGTCATAATGCTGTTATCAACTACTGTTAGATATCGCGTACCATAGCAGCCAGGTTTTTTTTTTTCTTCTTTTCCTGAATGCATTGCGTGACCGTGGGACCCAGTGCATCCTGTCAGACAGGGACCTTTTCTCCTCACATGAATGCATTAGACACGGGTGAACGGGCACAAGAGGCTGTTGTGACGGCCAATGGACCGAGGGGGGAAAAACATGCAAGGCTCATGTACAGCATCGTAATTTATATTTGGAATAAGTAAATTAATTCTTATCCTCTAATTTAAGGAGAGACAGTCAGGAAGGCTATCATGCAAGGAAAAAACAGCAAAACATTTTTCAATCATTGGCTTTTTAAATAACTTTTTACTCTGTTGAAAAAAAAGAGAACAAATAAATGCATTTAGTTCATAACAGCAGTCATGATCACACACAGGTAAAAAACGTCAGGGCCTGATGCTGTAGAGAAACTTTGGCTTCAAAAGTTGCTAAGTGCAACCATGGAGGAAGGAAATCAAAATGCCAGGCCTTGAATTACACAGAGGCCACAGGGACCATCGCCTGCGTTGTCATGGGTCAAATTTCATACAGCTGCTTAACTTTAAGCACAAGAACTAGCTAACCAGAATAAGATTACCAGCCAAACTACCATGTCACATGTACAACAGTTGACTGGTATCCTGCTCATTTCTGCTTAGCAGACAATTGTTAAGCAATATTTTCTGCTTAAGCAGCTCTATGAAATTGGGCCCTGGTGTTGGCCGTGGTGCTGCTTCAAAAAGGTCTCCAAGAGACTTTATCATTTTTCAAGGGAATTAAAGTGCCCTTTGCAAAATGTAATCGGCCTTGCCCTCTCAAAGATGAAACTCCAGGCCTGGTTCTCAACTGCACAGCTGAGACAAATGAAGAAAGAAGGGGGGGGGGGGGGGTGGAAGAAAGAGAGAGGACAACAAAAAGGGGAAAGTCAGCTTATCAGCTGAAAGTTGCATGCCTGGTATTTCAGATGGAAAATTTCCTTTAAAAATGTGGCAAGTGTTGCAAGTTCATACAAAAGAAATGACTTCCAAAATATTGTGTTTATTTGTTTTGTATCATAACCAACCTTTCATGGGAGGAGTTGGGGTTGGGGTTAGTATGAATACGTGTACGTGCACTGGTGCACGTACAGAGCTTTGTAAATTGCATTTTAAAGGTAGAGCCATAGACTAGTTTTTTTGTCAACGTATTGCTAATGTATATCCAAATTGTCGATAAAGATAAGTCATCTGTTAAAGTTTCAGCTGTATACAGTGTCTACTTATAGATATAGAGTGAAAACAGCAAAACAAAATTCATGATAGCCAAGCCCATCCATGTTTAACGAGATCTCAGTGGGTACCATGCACATTTCTGGCCGCAGCATACCCAAATTGTCACCACGGAAATTTGAATCTCCCAAACTTGCCTTGAGGTCAGTTTTTCGACAAACTTGTATTAATTTCTACAAACTTTATTGATTCAACATAGTTTTATTTTTTATATTTCTTTTGGAAGGGGGGAGGGGAGGTGTCATTACCAGAGTATGACCCTTCCTTAACGTGTTGAATTGGTAGCCCACCTGTACTTTGAGTCCGACAACCTGTGCTCTATTCAAAACTGTTCCCAAAGGTGGGAGAAATCCATAACGGATAACTTTTTCTAAATGCGCCGTATTTTTGACCGCGTGAGGGCGCTCTCAATAATCATTCTATCACTTCCGGGGGTATGCGGTTATCGTCTGCTCAGCTTTGTTCTGTCATCACTTGTGCGGTATAGTTTTTGTCTCCGGTAAGTTTTGTCCTTTTTTCTTCAAAATATTTTCCCAATTATGTTTTGAGTATTATGGTTGGATTTGTTAGACATTGAAGATTAAGCCCATGTTTTTAGAATTTGTTTCATGATTTTTGAAAGTTGTAAAAATTTGGCAAATTTGGTGACTAGTCTGTCAACATTGGTCGAAATTGCACGTTTTGGGACGAATGGTCGACTGTTGTGCACACAGCCTCGTAACCCTCAGGTCTTCGAAATACACAGGGCAGCTATTTGCCAGTACTTTTTTGAGTGGCTGTTGCGGGGCAGTTAAAACGAGTGTTTTCAAAACAGCAGTCACGACTAGACATTGCAATCACAAGCGGCAGCTTGAAAAAATGATTGACAACCAACAAACAAAAACCACTTTAAATTTTGATATTACTTTTGTTGTTCACATTTATGAGTCAAGAAGTCCTAAATTCCGTTGGACGTATTTATCTACATCCATGGAAACTACTAATTACAGTCATCCAAATCAGATAAAGTTCTTTCCTGTTTCTGACATGTCTGACGAACGCACTGTACATTCAGTACTAACTTTTCAAGGCTCAATATAACAAACATGAAATTGAAACACAAACCTACTTTTTGGGCTAACTGGAGAAAAAGAAAAGCACTTTACAGTCCTAACCCTTTACGTCCTTCGGATGAGACGTTAAGCCATGTGTTGTGTAATGCACGTAAAAGAACCTAGTGCACTTATCGTAAAGAGAAGGGGTTCGCCCCGGTGTTCGCCCCTGGTTTGATTGGCTGCATATTGCACCACAGCACCTTGTAAACAATTACATTGTGCTATGCAAAGGAATATGTCTCATACTTCAACACGTAACTCCACATACCCTGTAGGAAAAATACTGAGCGCTTTGAGACACCCATCGGGAGTATAAAGCACTATATAAGAACTGCGTATTATTATTATTATTATTATTATTATTATTATTATTATTATTTACAGTACCTTTTATATACTTGATGGGATACTAAATCCAAGGGCAAAGGTCAATCACCCAGATCACAATGAAAAAATTAATCTTTGTATCTGATTTATCGCTTGCATTCTGCATTGCTATAAAAGTGTTTTAAAAAAATGGTGTCCGGTAGAAACTATGTCATACATCTTTGAGAATGTAGCTTCTACAAATATGTTCTTAAAACAACTTTTAGTTTTAAAAAGTGTTTATAAAAAATAGATCCAGCAGGTAATTTTGAAAGTGGGGTAAAACGACATACCTCCGCCTTTAAGCTCCGACGCAAATAACAACAATATATAAAACAAAATTTATACCTACAGGTCTTCAGTAGAGCATTTAAAAGTGAATCATTTTCAGACTTCATCAGTTAAACTGGCGATTGTTGTGACAACCCCTCAAGTTCATTTATGGCTCTGCGTGCAGCACACATGTACGGACAGTTATCCCTAGAATAATACATGCACTCAACAATAGGCTTTCTATAATTCAAGCAACATTACCGAGACATCATAATTTCATAATCCGAACTGAAAAGCCGGGATATTTCCAGAAGCACTTCCAACAGGTCAAAAAGGCGGCTTTGCAAAAAGAACAATGATAATGGCTGTTGGGAGAGAGAGAGAGAGGGGGGGGGGGGGGGGGGGGGGGGGGGGCTGTAAACAGGACTAATCCACACTCACTTACTCAGTTTATCCATAAACTACCCATGAGAATTATTACCCTCCTACTTAAACATCATAGTAAATATCAAATAATGGATAAAGCAGGGGGTAGTCACCGGAGGATGGTTATTGTCCGCAGAGCCAAAAGAATAGGGTGGGGGGGGGGGGGGTGCACCCACACCGATATCAGTCTAGCTATGAAGGTCTAGGCACAATTTCGTAGAGCATTTGAAGTAGAAAGTACTTCTCAACATGCAGGTTAAGTAACATGGGGAGCCACTTCAAACCATAGTTCATGTGATGTGGTGTTTGGGTGGTTGCTCTTTGACATTTAGTCGCATGCATATCTGCTCCCTTTCTCAAAACACAAACAAGCAGGGCATTGTTTGCAAAGAGCCTTCTGCTTCATTGCACCTTCGTTATGGAACGACTTACCTCTTCATTTTCGCCAAGTTGACTCTCTTTAGATTTTCAAGGGACTTTTTAAGACTAATTTGTATGAATTTTAATCTTAATTTTTGTAACAATTTGCTTGATAATTTTTGTTTTAGTGTTGCGCATAGAGGCTCCTGCGTTATGCACTATTTAAATGTCTAATATTATTTTATTTTGTTTAAGTCACACAAAACAAAGCTCCAACAATTCAATATCAGACATGAAATGGATGCGACAAATTACTCAAACTGACTTTACAATAGCCTATAAAGACGTCTAACCAAAAATATGCCCAAATGGCAACCCAGGCATGCAACTCTTCAGCCCCAAAAAAGAGGGAATTCCAACAAGCTTATTAATATCGCCTTTCTTGGTACAGTGTAGTTTTTGTCAAGTCTTGTCCTTGATTGCGATCAGCTGTCTTTCATAGAGGATGCCATCATTATTTTCGAGCAAACACTTATCAATAGTGTGGTTCACTTGCACTCTTACAGCGTCTGGTTCCCGCCGCATCCCCTTATACAAAAAGCAATAAAACACTACGGAGCCAGACTGTGCAAAAAATAGTGTAGAAGGTAGGCCCTATGCTATAACAAGGAGAACTTGTGTCTGTGTCTGGACTGTGTAATGCTTTTGTATGTGTAAACTTTACGAGTCCTGAACCTTTATTTCTTTTCAATAAGCAATGTTTCTTTCAGTGGGATTTTTTTGTCCATCCAACGCATTTTTTTTTTTTCATGCAGCGTGATTTTTTTTTTTTTTTTTCGCAGAGTTTTTTTGTAACGACAGATTTCTTTTTAATAAACCACGGAAATCTGCTGAAAAGTTGCATGCCTGACAACCAGACCATCTTAAAAAATTAAAATTCTACCTCTTTAAAGTAAATTCTACGGTAGAATCTTTGAACAGAGTTCTCCCTTGACAGTGGTTTGCTGGCCAACTGCCCAGTTAAAAACCTTGAAGATTGTTCAAATATCGAACATTAGCTCCAGCACACTACTTCATATATAGGCCCTACCAAGTTATTGCTTGCATGAATAGTCTATAGATTTTTAAATTCGCATATTATCATAATAACATTGAAGATTTTGTTCATCAAGGAAGACATTCAGTCAAAATGATTTGCCAAGACCTGAATGTGCCAGAGGAAACAAAAACACTCTGTAAAATAATTGCAAGCATCCTCATTTCTACTTTTCAGTGAGGGGGGGAGACATGGCCAGCCAATACCTATAAGAATACAATGAAATTTGCCCAGACTTCTTGGAAAAAACACTAGGACCATGTGACCGTCTGCTCATAAAATGACTGGAAACCAAGTCTGAACCACAGAAGAAAAAAAAATTGTTTCTGGTCACTGGAGGCATCAATTTGCAGCACTCTCAGAAATTTTTCGGGGAGGAAAAAACACAAACAAAGACAAAACAAAAAAGTTATTTAAATTCATAGCAAAATGACTACAGCCTTTGGTGATGTCCCGTCCGCAAGTGCTGTTAGCGGGAGCTTAACCACGGGGTGAACCGAAGCGACCGGAGATAAATTTGGAGACGAAAATAGCAACCCCGTGTTTAGATGCATTGTGCCAGAACATTACCACCACTGTACGAACAACAAGACCATCAATCAAAAGATGTTTTTTTTTATTTTTAAGATAGGCCGCAAACATTTAACAGGAAGAATTCCAACCATCCCTAACAAATAAATTTCCTTGCGAGTAACATGTCAACGCGCTAGGGTAACCCCCCCCCCCCCCCCTTAACTGCTAAAGCTCAATTTAGCACAGTATACGGTCTCCCATTTGATGCATCTTAAATCATTTCTCCTTTGAATCGCATCAGTGTTCTCCGCAATGAACACAACCTGCAGGACCCAGACTTGTCAGAGAAATTTGTTGTTTACCACTAAAATTATTTCTTGCATTTAAATACATTGTAGTTGAATGTAACTTCGAAAGAAAAACCAAACAAAGGGAGGTGGAAGGGATACAAAATAAATTGGTTGTGCACGAAAAACAGAACGGGTTAACCCTGTGTTTGTGGTTCACGTAGCAAGCACCCTTGTTTAAAGGTTTCCTCAGGCTTGTGAGCTACAGTGATTAATACCCCCCCCCCCCCCCCCCTCAAGAAACTATGATATAAAAAACTTGATAATGATTCCTGTAGGCCTTTACAATGCATAAATAACTTTGAATGACCTACAGGAACTAATCAAAATAAAATTCTTGGAGATGCCAAATTGTGATGCCTTCGGGGACTCAAAGTTCGACTTAAAATCTTAAGAACTAAAAATTAAGAGAAATAACAATTAGAGCTGGGTCATTACAGATAAATAAGAAAGAGATTAGTGGAAGAAGAAAAAAATGACTCAGAGCTGCTTCTACTTAAGTATAGGGCCTATATCTTTTTTTATTTTTTCGGTTAGACATTTATTTTTTCGATTAATTTTTTTCTATCCCAATTTTTAAAAAACCCGGAGACAACTTAATGTTTGTCACAAGGCTGGGTGGCCACTTCAAGTTGAGGGCTAGACTTAACTGATTTGGGCTGCCAATTCAACTGTCACCAGGCAAGTTGCCAACCTACTCCTGGAGCTGAAACAGGGCTACCCCCTTCAAGATACATGTATAATCTCAAATGTTGACAGAACATCATTTTAGGATATTCAAAACTACCCTAAATCGAACGGGATCTCCTACTTTACAAAGCAAAAACATACATCTTTGATAATATGCATTTCCAGCGCACATGGTACACAATTCGCAAAACAAAAACAAGGTTAGCTAATTTTAAAGCCCACAATGCACACCTTACAAACCACAAACCCCTCAGAAAATGTTCAGAAAAAAAGAAGACTGTACAAGTAAAGCCATATTATACAGTCTAAATATTTCACTTAAAATCAATAAAACAAAAAGGAAGGAAAACAGATTGTACTAGTTTTACAAAAGCAGCAAAAATAACGTTTAAGCTACAATTTTTGGTAAACCACATTACAATTAGAACCATGTGGGTAATTGTCCATAGCCCCTCAGCTGTATCTCTCCTTAGAAAATAAACCCCAAAAGAATCAAAGTACATGTACATACCACTATTCCAAAAACCGGACCGGTTTAAATCATCCACAGTACACGACATGAGTACACATCAGTTAGCAAGGAGCTTTAATAGATGACCGGTTAACCACGAGTGACGAATCACTAACGCACACAGGGAAAAAACATATCCTCACCGAAAGAGACAGAGAGAGAGACAGAAAGGGAAAAAAAGAAAGAAAAAAAAACACTCACCGAGAAAAATACATAGAGGAAACCCATGCCAGAGAAACAGCACAAAGTTTCACACTGGCCCTACTCCAGCCAGGATTGCACAATATAAATTATACAGCTTCCCCAAGTCTAGACGGTTCCTAAGTGACTTAGGGACCACATGAGAAAATCTGTCTGACAATATGTTCACCCCCTTGAGTTCATAGGAGGTAATTAGTATTGGCATTGCACATTACTCATTATAGATGGACTGTGGGTTGGTAGGCATTGCTAGGTCCTCTCCTCTGCCCGCCAGTGGCAAATCCATCCAGGAGGCATAATATGATAAAATATGCAAGAGATATAACATTCATTGTCCATGCTTCACTATAGGCCTGACCGTATCATCACATGATCAGCCACAGTGACTTACTCAGAGCTTAACAACAAAACTGAAAACAATAATAGTAATACCACTGATAAATTTGTGAATGCATCCTGTGAAATGGTTAAATGAGGCGTAACAGAGTCAAGGGACAAAGTTGACAAATCATGTTTCTGGCACAATAAGTAGGCCTACATGTACACAACAGTGACATTCATTCTGCCTGCGAGACAAGCTTTACAATAAAAGTTCTGTTCTACAATACTGTTTCTAGAACATGTAAATCAAAGAATAAAACACCCAAACAGTAATTGGATAAAAAATACCTTTAAAAAGACAACAAAACTGTTGACAATTTGCATCTTTGATGAAGTGGCCAGAGTCAGGAGTAGAAGAAGGGGCCAGGTTGGGGGGGGGGGGGGGGGGTGGCGGGGTGGTGGTTGACATTTGATTATGATAGACCGATACCCTGCATCAAATACAGAAGGAAGAACTTTCACCCATCAAATTGAAAAGTCTGAAATTTTTGGGGGGAGGGAGAAAGGGGATAGGGGGAGGACTCCCCTTGAATGCCCTGTAACTGCTTTCTTGTACATTATAGTACATGTACGTTAAGTACTTCATGTATGTATTGATACATACATTGACACTGTAGTCCCACCAGCAGCTTTCATTACAATGTAGGCCTATATTGATTATGCAGACCAACTTGGTACATCACCCAGCCAGACAGATTAGATTATGGAAACTTACCATATGACCAGACCATGTTAGAGTTTGACCTTGGTCTTAATGGGGTCACCAGGCTGTCACTAGGGTGAGACCATCCAGTGGTGTCTGACCTCAAAATATTTAGGTCAAACTGTCATTCAACATATTCAAACCCATCACTTTTTTCAAGAGTGTTTTATTGACAAAAAAAGAAAAAAGGGGGGGGGGGGGAAGTCAAAGAATTTTTGAGTATATGGAATTTTGTTGTGGTTACAAGTTGTTCATTCCCTTAGCCAGGAATGAGCCTTATTGACATTCTCAACCATCGGGCGATTTGATGACAAATAAAGCTGTACTTTAGTCTAAACTAGTCTACAGTATGACAAGCCAGAAGGCAAATTGTCCACCCTTCTTTTTCTTCTTAAATTTTTTAAAGGGTGTAACAATGATATTGATTTACCCTCTAGATATGGAGGGGGGAGAGGGAGGAAAATAATGCCACATTTGTTCGGTGTTAAAATGAGCGGTCATATTTTTTAATTTGCTCTTCTTTCCAAACATACAGTATGATGAGGAAGTGAATGTGACCGACCTATAAGAGTCTCTAGGATTCAATATATAGTTTTAACATGGTGCGATCACATTCTTGCGCGGTTAGTCTCAACATTGGGAGAAATTTGTAAACTGTCTCGAAATCCCGGACTAAATAAACATTGACATGTACAAGCAATCTTACAAACAAACACACAATCGTCCCCAAACTTATAACATAGGCCTATGTGGATATCCTCCGTCGCATACAAATACATACGACTCAGACAAATCAAAACTCTCCATAGATAAGACTCGGAATTAAAAACATATTCTGTAATATTTATCAACAGCACATTTTTCATCTATTGATAAAAGCCAGTGTGTGATTGTAAAAGAATGTCTTGGAAGTGTAACTTACAAATCAACAAAGTATGCCACAAAAGGACCTTTCCTTTTTTTTTAGCCCATAAGCTGACTTGAACAATATTGTCACCGGTTTCAAGAACCGCGTCAAAGATATCAACAAATTGCCAATTGTTTTTGGACCTAAAACACAATAGTTTTATAACTCCCCTTGTTAGGTTGACCAACAATTCACTTAAAGGTGCTGTAAACGTTTGGTAATTGGAGCCTACTGATTGTGTTAATCCTATATTGTAGGTATATACAATAAAACTGACCTGTGAAAATTTCACTTCAAAAGGTGGTCGCGTTTTTGAGAGATCACCGAAAAACCGGAGCGAATATTTCCAGACAGGAAGAATATTCCCTATATGAATACATAGTCTGAGAAGCGCAGATTCAAATTTGGGGGGATAAAAAGTGATATATTTGTTCATAATCATAGTACTTCGAAGTTAAAAGTTTCTCAAAATGCATTATACTATCCAAAGCTTCTGTACTTCTTGCCAAGTAAGTTTTTATTGCCATTCATTTTCAGAGTCATTACCAAACGTATATAGACCCTTGAATTTGCCATTTTGCATTTTCATGATTGCCAGTACTTTCTGTCCCTCTTTGTACTGATGAAACAAAGCGTAGCAAGGTAAGACATGCCTGTGCATGCAGCACAATGGAATGGCCAGGTGGATATTCAGGTCAGCCGGCCAGCTGCCAGCAAAAAATTGACAGCCCTCCGGGATCAAACTAACCAGAATATGAACCAAAACTCCATATTTTCAAAACCAGTTCCCAGGTCAGCCTGACCCATAAGCGGGTTAGGCCCCTGGGAACCAGAATCAGGGTCAATATGACCCTGTAGTTTTAGAGTGTGTTGGGCAAATTATGTGGAGCCGTAGGTGAAAAGAGACCGAGGCCCACATTTTAAGTTCACCTACAGTATTTTTAATTTTACAGAGGTCCTTCTAAACTGTATCTGCAACCAATCAAAGAACTCGACAGGATAGTTCTGAGATGAAAATGAAAAGATGATTTTTGGATTATGTGGTCCTCACAAAAACCTGACAGTTTAAAGGTGGAGTCATAGATTGGTAAATGACCATAAAACTGACTAGGTGAGAAGCACTGCAGCTGTTGATAGCGTTAACTATTTTGAGAAAGGAAGTAATATACATGTAGGGATGGGTTTTTTTTACCACAAAACATATAAATCTGAGAAACAATTCATTCTGAGAAAAGATTAATGCATGAATAGTTTCTCAGATTTCTGAGGATTGGCGTCCGTTCGAGAGATTTGGTTGTACCCGCTGTTACCTCGCTTTTAAACGTGGATGAATGTGACGCTCTTTATTGTATCTATAACCCTTCCATTAACACATTGCTGAATTCTTTTCTAGTCATGCCTGAAAAATACCACAGTTGGCTTGTTGAGTCTTCATTTGTTGGGTCTGCTTGCTTTATTTCTTCAACAAAAATAATGTGATCAAACACAAATACTTCAAATGCAGAGAGGAAAAAATAAATAAGAACAAAATGGTTGTTAAATTACTGAAAGCAAACACACAGTTACCAAATGATCTAGACAAAATATATTACACACAGCAAACCAAAACAGCCACTAAAACAATAGACCTCCTTCTTGTTGCACCAACAGTAAAACATTTATGAGATCATTTTAAAAACATTTGCAGATCCTTCCACTCATTATAAATCCATTTCAAAGGTGCATACATTTGTGTACTGTTATAAACAGAGATTTCACAGAGATTAATTTTCCGCAAAATGCAATAATTGTGGTTTGGCCAGGTGTTAAAATACACACCTCATGCTTTGGAGATGCCTTTTGTGCCTCTTCGAAAGTATCTCACAGGCTTTAAAGCCATTTGAGAATCAGCGGCTTGGGCTGCGGCTGGATCACCACGTTAACATGCACTGACTAACAAGCTAGCCATTCACTTAGCCATAGCCACTGATTTGGACATGCCCTTTATACATTTGTCTGTACCGCATTGAAAAATGGCCTTCCTAATTCATTACCTAGTTTTTTGAAAACCCATGAACTAACCCTACTCATCAGACCTTCCTGAAATCATATCAGCTCCTGAGGAGTATGCAGCACCGGCAAACCAAACTGGGGCTTAGGGGCATTAACAAGCGCATCAAGAATCTCTATCCTTGCAGGTTATCAATTTACTCCTGGGTGATGAAAGGCAGTAGTACTCATGTGCTTAAAATGTCCTGCGACGAGCACAATTTAGCTGTGACCAGGATTCGAACCTGACCTCCATTATTGCTACTGATGGTAACTCAAGCACTGCACCAATCAGCCACAACAAAGCCCACGTTACAGCTCAATTGTTCCCTATTGTAATTGGACCACCTGGCGATACAGAATATTCTATTATGTTTTGTCTATTGCTCCAGACTGTGTTCTTAACCCCCAGCAATGTACACAGCAACATCAGTCTGTCAACAACATACATGGAGACAACCATCCTACATAATGCAGCAATTGGCCCTACAAGATACCCCACATTTTCTCTTGGTTTCAATATTAGTATATTCTTTATTAATTAATATGTTTAGGGGTGGGGAGGGGGACGACTGGGAGCATTCACTACATGCAAGTCTTTCTTTGGTATTACAAAAATAACAAATTTAATCTGCTGGTGCATTAATCTACAGCAAGGTCAGTCAGGACCAACTGTTATAATCCCATCTAGATAACCACGTAACACTCAATCAACCTAAAAAAGGGCGCCCTTGCCAGGCCCTCTAAATCACAATCTGCTCAATAATAGTTTGATTTTTAACCCATCGTCCTTGGCGGGGGGGGGGGGGGCGGG
>JAUELU010000053.1:4791621-4809605 GCA_032357145.1 Evasterias troschelii | reverse complement strand
GATTGCCTCAAGTTGTTCCACTCCTTCACGTTTAGGGGAAGGCATTTTTTGTTGTTGATAATCTTGAAGGAGACCTTCACCAAGGGTATCCCTGTTTAGATCTGTTCAAAATTTTATCTGATTTGTTTATAAAGCTCTCTACACCATGTCAATGCCTGGTTTTGATTTCTCACAATAGTCGTTGATATCATTCAAGGTTTGTATGTTGAAGTCCAGTGGATTGGTGTTTGGCAGAATAGGAGATTATCTATAGGCCCTACCTCAAACCCAATCAATGGCCCTCACCACCATCATCTGTTAATTATGTATGTGATAACAGTGTCAGGAGTTCTTTTGAAGTCTCATCAGTTCCAAGTGCTGCGCTTTGTTTTGAAGTAATGCCCGCCAGTGACAGTGGCATTTGCGAAACTGCAATATAGTGTGTGCTCATTATTTATGTTGCGTATGGTGTATTCACTGGGTAGCCTAGCCTGTCACACTTGCCCAGACATGGCTAATGATGTTAAGTTTTTTGTAAACTCAACTCTATTAGGAAAAATTGTCTGGAAAGCTATACAAAAAAAGAACGCTGTTTTGTTTGAGACACATACATGTAGCTACTTACATGTATCCCCCTATGTTAACATTAGAATCATTGAACATGTCAACAGGATGTGACCTTTACTTTGACCTTATCGGTTGGGTGGCAGTGGGTCAAATCTTGCCCAGCGCTCTTTTGTTATGGCTCGATTCTTGTTATGAAGCTTGGCCCAGTTACCTTCCCCGCTGGAAAATCAGAAAAATCAACTGCAGCAATTCTTCAGCAGATGACCATCAAGATGATCCACAGAGCTATAAGTTTTATTCTTCAGGGATTTCAGAAAGCAATGCACAGTAATGAATGCGCCTACCTGTCCCAAACTGCTACATAGAGTTTGTTTACACGTGCACCCTAACCTTTGTGCACAGATGTTGTACAACAACTGTACAGTCTGGGCGCAACATTACTATTCACATGACCAGCGTGGATTCAAAATATGGCTGTAATTTTGTTTCCCCTTACACTATTAAGTGGCAACAGTGTTAAAGAAGTTTCATGTCACCATTGGGCCAAACTTCAGCCACTATACACTGTAGTCTCTAGTTTTACCTACATGTAGTGTGTGGTAAATATTTATCTTTTGCTTCGCTATTCCAACTTAAAAAATGTATAACTATGTGCTGAAACTCAACGAAAAAAAAGAAAAACACCCCAAAACTATAAAATAATAAAAATAAGCCTGATAACTAGTAAAATCAAAGTTTTACAAAATTTATCCACTTACATTTATAAGTGGATACGTACAAAAGATTTTTATATGACCTGGGATATTAGGTCATGAAAAATAAACCAACGAATATTTTATATATCAACCCATAGCACCTTTGGAATTAAGGCGTTGAGGATGGACAGCAAATAGAACAGCCCTAGGCTACATACAGCTAAGCTAAACAGTGTGACATCTACATTTGTGGATTATTTTATTCGTTGTTACTTACTCCCTCTGGAATGAACAGTTCCAGTCCATGTGAATTTGAAAAGTACTCACTTCTCAAATTGTCAAACTTCGGGCATGTTTCCATTTGTTTACCATCAGGAGCTCCTTCTGTGTTTATCATATTGTATAAAAATGGCGACAACAGCGATGATGGTAGCGTATCATGCTTTGTACGCAACAGACAAAACGAAATGTGCAGACAAAGTTTTGCTTTATTTTGTTTACAGTGTGATGTGCAGAACTGAGGAAGTCCCTACTGATATTGCTCACTGCTCATTGAGGTCAAATCAAACAAAAGGTAGGCCTAAAATGAAAGGCTCTAATTAATTTTTTTATTTTATTTTGACCTGAAAATGGTTCATAGTGGTACACAAAATATGAAGCATACAATCGGCTAATACTACACATGTCTGTACATGGCAGTTAGTGCTGTAACATTTAGGCATCAACTTAGGCCTGAATATTCATAGACATAGGAGAGGCAATTGCCCCTTAGTTATTGCCTTACGGCCCAATGAAATGTTCCGGTTTGTCTTGTCCTTACAGGTAAGGCACTGATTAGTAAATACTCAAAAAATGAATTGCCACAAAAAGTTACTTGATGAGAAGCACTGCAACTATTTTGAGAAAGGATTCCCTTCAAAGTAATTTGGTTTGGATAATTTTTCACCTAAAGACATTTGAATCTGATAAACGATTTCTCAGATTTGAGGGTTGGCGTTCATGTAGGAATGCTGCGGCCAGGGATAATGTTGGTACCCGCTGTCATCTCGTTAAGTGCGGATGGATTTAACATTCTTGTGAAAATACCATGACAGTGTTTTAGTGTTTTTTGCTGTTTTTCTCAGTAGACACTGTATTCAGCTGAAACTTTCACATGTGACTTTTATTGTATCTTTCTTTATAATTTTTCTCATGAACCAGTAATAAATCTACGACTCTACCTTTAATGCCCTTACAAGTACAGTACGAAGCATCGGGCCTGCATGTAACCATTTCAAAGCGTACAATATTGTTTGAATGGAGGGTCAACTCTGTGCATTCCTTTATAGTTGGTACGCATGAAAGGAATTCCCATGAAAGTACCGTCATCAATAAATTATACTGCACTGGTGTAATCTGATACCCCGTTTGAAATTTAACTGTGGTCTTAAACAAAACAATCTTGCAAGTGACATTTTAGTGTACAGTCGTTGGCAATGCATTTTCACAACAACATTTATAACATAGGCTTAAGTTTGAGTGCTGCGTGAGCTGTACTCTAGTAACTTGTCCTTAATTTAACCAACCTTTGCTATAAAACACAGGAATAAATTAGTGGTGACGAGGTCGTAAATGGGTATTTACGCCAAGTCACGTCTCAGTTATTCTCTCATTCATTCAAATAAATGCAACTTTTTGTTAAACCATACAAAATATGCATTCAAAACTTTACCCGTTCTGCAAATTTTAAATTCCCGTCTTACAGCCCTTGTTACAATTTGGGACTACATGTATGCTTAGCAATCGTCTTTCTCGTTTGCTAATAATTTATAAACAGTATAGATTTTGAACCGAATAAGGCACAATGGAAGCAGAATAGGCATTGACCATATTATAAATGGGCCTAATTTCATAGAGCTGCTTAACGGCTGTTACTGCACGTGTTTCCATTTCCAAGTGCTGGTAGTGTTAACCTGCCAGTGCTTATGTATCAAAATAAATGACCTAACAACGCATATGAACAAGCTACCTGGCAGCCATATTTGTTTGCCAACCTGGGAGTGTGAAATACGCTTTAAAAGCAAACTTGTCTGCTATAGTAAGCACAACAAATTGTACAACTTGAGACTGGTATCCTGCTAATTTTTGCCAAGCAGAAAATTGTTAAGCAATATTTTCTGCTTAATCAGCTCCAGGGGTCGATTTCACAAAGCACTAAAATTCACCTTAAGATGAGTTATCAGTATTACCATAGTGATTTGCAAAGTGACATCACTCTTTTCTAAGCAACTGCAATGGATTTGCAGTTACGATCAATCTTAACTCTTTGTGAAATCGGCCCCTGGTCTTAAACAGCTCCAGCTATTTCTTTTTATTGACCATATAAAAAAGTTCTAGGATATTTCGGAAAGACAAAAAAAACAAAATTACTCTATTAAACATCTGCCTTTTTGAGTCTAATCAAATTAAACTTACTTAGTATAGTAGTACGAGTATTAAAATATATCATGATAATGAATGATATCTTGCTTGTTATTATTTTCAGACACATTCGCCATTTCTGTTGTCATTCAGCACTCACCAAATATACTAAAGCATATGAAAGACTCAGTGTGTCGGTCCATCCTCGGCACAACCACGTCGAGAAGAGAATCCACCACCGACGGGCACCGAGACTTACACGGCAGACTGGCCAGGCCTCTCCCGTCACTGTAGCTGGCCCGACATAGCGAAATCGTTTAAGATCCAAACACTCATTTACGTTTCCTTTTCTGTGAGTTGAAGTTGCATCCGCCAGGTAGCGACAAAAACAGCGCCATGTTGGTTGGTGAAAACTTTCCAGGTTTTACGAGCTCCGGTTAAGAACATTCAGAGGATTGCAAAAAAAAAACTGCAACATCCGATGTAGAGTGTGTGAGGCAGGCAAAAGGAAAAACTACTGTACCTACTCTGCAGAACGAAACCTTCCAGTAGACCGACGATGAAGGGCCCCTTGCCCATGCACGTTCAACGTGAGTCACATAAATCGACGGTGCACATTAAAAAGGGCTCACTTGTCTTCCAAGTCTAACGTTCAATGCCAGATTTTTCTACCAAAAACGACTCCCATTCGTACCGAATTAGAGTCTGACATGTTGTGGGACAGCTGTCAAGTACGCTGATCCTTTCGGTTTAACACCAAAACCACAAAGTGTGGTGGTTTTCGAGGTGATATTTTTTTCTTTCTGCGGGACAGAACATAGGGGTCGGATCCTATGCATGTAATCCGTCAATGGCGAACGAAAAAAGTCCTCCAGACTGTACTGGACGGATCACGGTCATTTTAGCAGACAGGTAGGTTAGCTTCCTGTCTGGTATAAAACCGCAGAGGGGGTTGATTGCTAGTTTCAAACAAACAATTACGGGGGTGGAAACTGTAAAATTTACGTAACTTTAACAAATTAACTGTATCTGTTACGCTTCCATTATTTTCATTTTGGAATGATGAACCTAAGAAAAAAATATATCTGGGTTATTTATCACACTTCCGTCCCTTTAATAATACCTGCCTCCTACCCGGAATGGACTCGTCGAATCAATCAATTAATTAACATGCATTGCAGCTGCTGGCAGCAGGTACGGTAGGGGGCGTCTTGTTTCTATGACTACATGTTTGCTGCACGTTTGTTGTGAGCCATTCCTGTCGGAAAGTTCTTGATACTAAATAGTCAGTTAACAATCCTTGTGCTTAATAACTCTGATTAATGCTAGTTTCAGCAAGATTTTCTCTACTTACTTTTTAAGAAACCCAACAAGGTATAATGGCAGAAAGGCCGGCAGTAGGAAACGCCGTTGCTGGTCTAAATTTCGTAGCAAATGACCAGATTTGGTAAGTTAAAGTTGAAACAAAATTTACTGCACTGCACTGCATAGTGTGACAGAGAAGTGTACTAAACTGTACTGTTGTGTTACTCAGTTACTGTGTTTTTGGCCAAGTACAATTGTTAGTTCCAATGCAATTGCCATTTTCACTTATTCAGTTCAATTTTGAGTTTGAATTGCCAATGTTGATCTTTGGCCGGTAAACTGGACTGCTACCAGTGGACTGATACCATACAATACTAACTTATTTTTAAATATTAAAAATGACATGCACACTTGAATTATTATTTAACCCACGTTAAATTGAATGATTACCTTATTATTAATGCTTAAGTATAGATTGGAATAGTTTAAATCTGACTAGACTAGGTACACCAATCTTCCGGACAAATACTTCCATCAGGCATACTGTCAAAGAGAAACCGTCAACTCGTTCTACAACCGACTCATACTCTAACCGACTCATATACTCTAGTCTATTACCAACTCGTCATACTCCAACCAATCCGTGCTCTGACCATCTTGTATTCAAACCAACTCGCACTCTGACCAGTTCGTTCTCAGACCAACTCGTGAATGAATTTTTGCCCCCAAAAAATATAAACGTTTGAAAGATAGTGTACCTATAGAAGTACATGTACATGTCTTCACCTATACTTCAGGTTTCATTGAAATTAATTGTCCAGCAGGAATGGTTGGCCATAACAAAGCAGTGTTTACCATGGTGATTTTTGGAATAGATCTAATGACAAATGTTTAAAAAGTTTTCCTTCTTTTTAGCCTTTGACTGAGGTCAGTAACTATTTCTTGTTCTATTAAAAAAAAAAAAACATCTACAATAATTTAAGAGGCCGACCAGTAACACTTCCAAAATGAAACTAACCGGAATGGGAATTTTCAAGTTATTTCAATCATTTAACTCAAAAGAACATTTTTAACAAGTAATGGAGATCAAGTATCTTTCCAATTAAATACAAATTTGTTTTCCAACCGCAACGGGAATCTGAATTACTTTCAATGAATTACACAATGACAAAAATCGATCGGGAGTACGAGTTGGTCGGTGTATGAAATGGTCGGGGTATGAATTGGTATATAAATTACTAATTTACTATTCCAACAGACATCTTTCCTGTTAAAAATCTTACAAAGTTTTAACGTTGTTTAATTTTTTACACCAAAATAATATCCATTGATCCGCACAGTCTACAGGCTGCAGTGATTTTATCAACATTTGTTTATGTCATTTGCACTAAAACCAAGATTATGTTATCAAGACATAATGTACATGAAAGTAAATAATAAGCAAATAAGCAAATGTGAATTAGATTTTCAAAATGTCCAATACAACAAGTTGCTCAGTCACTATATAGGATGGCAAAAGTCATGGAACGCTGCAACACTATCTTTAGACTGGGAAATATATTTGGAGTGTTTACTTGTGACCACGCAAGTCATTGTACGAGACACTTTTCAAAAACTTGCAAATTGTTTATTTCAGAAGATCTCTCAGATGTAAACACAAAGTCAATTAATGTAAACAGTAAACAATGTTATTCTAGTTGTGATTTCTTAAAGTATTGTTGACGTGTCATATACATACAAAATACATTTAAGTGTTGCATCTTTCAGCAAATATTTTACCCTCCAAAGACCTTCTTCCCAACAATATTTACAACACACTTTTATTTTTAAAATATAATTACATATTTGTTGAACTCTGTATCTTACTGTATCTTTGGGAGTGTGTTGTCAGTGCAATGTTGTACAATGTGTGTGTTGTTTTATTACATAAATTATTGTAGCTTGTACAAAATAGACCTTTATGTTTTTTGCGCACAAATTATTGTAGCTTACAGGAAAAAAATAGAACATTACGTCTAGACAAACATTACCGAACGGGAAGGAGCGTAGTCACTAGTCAGTGACTGTATGACATTACACCATGCTTATCAATGAAACCATGCAACGCACCTTCGCGTAAACACAAATTTTGCAACATGTAAGGGTACAAAGGGTAAGGGTACAAATGCCAACAAATTTGAAAATAGACAAGTAGTTGGCTTTAGGGGTGAGAGCCCCTACTTGTACGTAGTACGTTTTATTGGTTGAATTCAGCCAATTATTTAGCTTTAAATCTTGCCTCTAACCAATTGGAAACGATTGCGATGCAATTTTACCAGGGCAGGCAAACTTGCACAACACAGACCCAAATTTGAAAATGTGGTACAGTAAATGTTTTACTAAGCGCTTTGTTTAATGATCTATTTTTTGGCTTTTTATTATGGTTTATTCTTATTTAAGCCAAGCCTTGAACAGCTACCCCTAAACTGTCTATTTTGAGTTCAGAAATTTATGTAACTTGATGTCTGAACAAAAAGAAATTGACTAGAGCGGGATTTGATTAAACTTCCATTTGAGCTATCCAGCCCTATGTTGGCGGTCTCTCTATTTTGTCAAAATCTCTGTTGGGGGGTGCCAGTCAGAAGCCATGAGAATCAGAGATCACACCCAAGTTTATGATGCGACCTGGGAAGCGGCAGCCACTCTTTCTTCAAATATCAAGTTGTAAACCACAAGGGAAACTGACTGAGTAAATTTTTAATAATTTGGGGTTTGAACAAAGAAAACTTTTCCAGAGCAGGATTTTCAGGTGAGGATTGTGGTAGCCCATGTGTAAATCGCATTTGAGCAGGATTTGAACCATCGAACTCTTGTGCAGGCTCTCTACTAACTGAGATATCCAGCCCTACAAATGGCGGTTACCCAGTCAGTTACCCTTGTGGTTTATAAGTTAACAATATGTAGCTATACAAATTAACACTCAGGAGTGAGTGCATTTAGACATGAACAGCTTGAAGGGAAATAATCTCAAGTCAACTGTTCACCTATGACAAGAGGCAACGTGGGCCAAAGGGACATCATTAGTCCAGTAATTGGCGATACATGGAAATGGATACATGGAAATTCTAAATTAATTTCAGCAATTGACTTGCTTGGTCCCAGGCTCCAACCCCACCCCCCCCCCCCCCTTTCAGCCATTTGGAAGAACTTAACAACTCAAAAGACCCGTCTCCTTGAACAAAAATGTATTGCAATAATTACTCTTTGATGATCACTGGAGAACATTAATCTGTTTTAACTTTTCGTGTAATCAGTTCTAATACTGGGACAAGTGCCAAACACCCGGCGCATGGGTGTATGGTGACTGACACTACTTTAAAGGGACTGTCAAATTCATCAAAAC
Organism: Evasterias troschelii; assembly: GCA_032357145.1. Classification (NCBI taxonomy): domain Eukaryota; kingdom Metazoa; phylum Echinodermata; class Asteroidea; order Forcipulatida; family Asteriidae; genus Evasterias; species Evasterias troschelii. The sequence continues at coordinate 4,801,277 of JAUELU010000053.1, read as the reverse complement.
CCTACAATTTATGGCCTGTCGTGGCCAAGCGGATAAGAACACCGGACTCAAGCTCTGGTGTTTCTAATCAGCTGAGTGCAGGTTCGAGTCCTGGTCGTGACACTTGTGTCCTTGAACAAGACACTAAACCATTTTGCTGCGTGCTTCAGATGGGACGTAAAGCCGTAGGTCCCGTGTGTTGTGTAATGCTTGTAAAAGAACCTAGTGCACTTATCGTAAAAATAAAAGAGTAGGGGTTGTCGCCCCGGGGTTCCTGGTATGATCAGCAGCATATTGTGCCAAAGCACCTTGTAAACCATTGTATGGTGCTAGGCCTATAAAGTAATAGGTCTCATACTTCAAAACGTAGCTCCACATACCTTGCAGGGAAACATACTGAGCGCTTTGATATGCCCCTAGGGGTGTGATAAAGTGCTACATGTATATAAAAACATAAAAGAATTATTACACTTTCAGAATGATGCACACTTCACAGAAACCATTCCCTCTAATTGCCTTGTTGCCCCTCAAAATTGCCGCAGGACTCCCAGATTTGTTTTCAGTGAAAGTGCCCTTGTGTGGTGTAAATGTATGAAAGTCACCGACTGCTTTAAAACTCTACCAGACGAGACCAGGATATGTAATACGTAATGAGGATTAAGCATATCAGTTCCATCTGCTGTGTTTGACATGTCCAGGCAGCTGCAAGACTCAACTCCGAACCCAAAGGAGACCGTAGTGACAACAACCCCCTTGCACCAAAACACAAAGCTAGCCCGCTTCAGTGATGGACACAGTCCCATTCTCACCAAGCAAAACGTGACAGGAAGGGTTATACTCTTGTCAGTATTTCCCACGCCAGCGTACTGTTACCTATTGCTCAAACAAAACAAACTGGTTAGGTTTTTTTTACTCCAGATATTTCTGGTTACAAAATCAGCGTTGTCTGGGCGTATGGCATTGATTACACTAAAAATAATGGGCTTAAAAGGATTCAATGGAAGGTGTATTCATTAGTAACGTCCTTACATTCAAACTGACACAAGAGCCTAAGAGAGTGTGCTCAGTCAGAAGATGGTACAAAATACCCAGCATCACTTTGAGAAGTAGTTCTCAACATGAAGTGCTGGCTCATTAACTAATTCATCAAATTTTCCAACAGCATGACCATTGTTTACAAATATGTAAAGTAATAAACCACAAGATAACTAACTAAGTGAACGTTCCAACAATTTCAGATTGGACAAGTAAACTTTGACTAGAGCGGGACTTGAACCTGCGACATCCAGATTAATGTGCCAGTGCTCTACTAACTCGGCTATCTAGCCTTATGTTAGCCGTCTCTCTATTTACAAATAACGTATTGTTTTCAATATATTACAAAAGGATTCAAGGCCTAAATGTTTTAATTTGGCAGCTAGGCTGCAGATCTGATAATAATTTACAAAAATACTGATATAAAAAACAGCATTTACATTGCGCAATATAAATCAAAGGTTCCTCAAAGTGCCTCACTACATTTAAAGGCAAAATCTTTCTCTCCCAGTGGCAACTAATATCTATTGATATTACACTTGAACAGGATGAGAAGTTGATGAATGTACACTTTAAAAAAAAAATTGTTTGACAGCACTTGTACAGTTTCATTGATCTATTTTGTTGTATTTCTTTCTTTTTTCACTCTCCTGTAGGAAGGATCATATTAAGTATGAAATAGATGCTTCCCGCAGGTGGCCACATGACTGGGGTTTCTTGAGAACAAGTTATAAAGACGTGAGTAATATTATGAAGCTTACTCTTTTTTAAGGCAGGTCTTAAACTAACCAAAGAAAACCGTGGCCATTTCAGTCCATTTGAAAAGTTCATTCAGTCCATTTGAAAAGTTCAAACAGAAATTCACATTTACCTGATGGAAGTTGGGGGTCATTTGCTGTGCACTTTCAAGATTGAAGTTTGAAAAGATCTGCAGAACTGATCAGCTTTACTGGCCTTTGAAACCTAAAAAACCACCCTAGGACCATCTGAAAAAATGTTAAAATAAATTTATCACTGTATAGGTTATCACGAACAAAGTCCCCCACACAAAAACCGCAACACTTTAAATGTAATTTCTTGAATGGAGTCAAAATCAACGAAGGCCGTCAAAGATTGACTCTTTAAAGGTGCATTACGCAACTGAGCATTGGAAATTAATCAAGAACATAAACATTTATAAATAACACCAGGAAGTGACCATGAATCATTATCTACTTGTCAATATTGACTGTCAATCAATTTGATCACGTTGCCACCTGCTCTTTACAAAAAGATACTTTCAAAGTCTAGAGAAAGTTTACTAAAGGGTAAAGAAAATTAATTGTTCTGGTGCCAAAGTGTTTTCGGAGTCGGGATCTAGGGTGACAGCGAGAGACTTTGGATTCTGATTGGTCAGGCAACTTTGTATATCAAACACGTGATTTCCTTGACAACTTCAAACTGTAGAGGGATTACACTTTGATATCCGAAGGTTGTGAAGTCCATTACTGGCGGCTTTGAGCCGACAGAATGAATGACCATCAGCAGTGGACAGTGAGAAAACGTGACCAAAAGAGAGCAAACGTGAGCTCCCTTGGTGACAAGGTTACTCTACAACAAAGACACTTGTATTTCATAAGTCCACACAAATATGAAAAAAAAAGAATGATAAATATTTTATGAGAGAGGGGGTTGGGGAAACAATACTAAATTGACCATGGTAAATTGTTTAGTCTAGACATGCAGATGATGGTATTATCACTGTGATATTCAACTGGATCAGTAGGCAGGTGGTATTGGCAGCGCAATTGTCCAGGTATTGATGGTTGGTTGGGTTCTTTTTTTTTTTACCAGATGTCGCTGCTGTGCTGCCGGCTCCACACACACCACATTTAAAAGCAAAGAGCAGCTACATGAGGGAGTTCAAAGACATTACCTCACCGCTAATGACCATCATTTATTTCAAGCTATTCATATCTCTCCATAAAACCAGACAGTTAATAAACACAATTTTAAAATGACCCGAAATTTCAACAATCACAATGATGTGTCTGACAGGGCTCTGGTAGCAGATGTTCCGTGCAATTAACCCGTAATTTATTTATTTTCCTTTTAATTAAACATTTTAACTTAGACTCGTGCAGTGACTATTTTTTGTCGTCTCCTCATCTGCCTATCCACCCTATCTCAGTTAACAGTTCATTGACACTGATCGGCTTCAGCATCACCCTTGCTGTTACGTGCTTTGAATATAAATGAATCATTATTTACAAGGGAAAATTGTAAGGTCAAAATTATGAAAAAAACTACCCATTCCTATTTTATACGATTGATTTGGGATAATTTTGCAGATGTATGTCTGTTTTTTCGCTTGTGCCATTGCTGCTTGGTATAAAAATGCTGGCTTTATTTATCCCCATATGGCCTATTCTAAACAACATAGCAGTTGTGGACACAAGTAGAAAAAGAAACAATTTGTACTAATAAATATCAAGGTAAGAGAAATTAAAATAAAATATTCACACCAGGGTCCAAATGCTCAACACAAAAAACCTATGTCACCAGAGTATGTACTTTCCATTAACTCGGACATACATTGTAAGTTAACAGCATTTCAATTTGGGTTTTTTGTGTATGTTTTTTTAAGACAAGCACTTTATAAGCCTTAAAGCTTTAATAGATTAAAAAAACACCACCCTATTTTTCTGGTATCATCAAAACTAGACCAAGTCTATCAGACTAGTATATGTAACCATCCATTAATTCTCGTTTTCACCTAAACACAAACTATGTTCCCTTCTGCCCGTCAGTATGTGAAGATCCAAATCCTAGACTTGAGTCAGACACTGTTTACTCGTTTAGCTAAACAAACAATGAAATCTAACCCATTTATCAACAGCTCTGAACATTGCTTGCTTCGTCCCCCTGAAAAAAGTTGAACCTGCAACAGTGCTGCAATGCAACGGAAGAATGTCAATTATTCAAAGTTCAAGTTCAAAAGGGAATTAGGTTTCCTGTGACATCTGGCACTTTTTGTTTGTACAGGGAAGACACATATTTTCTGCATCAAATTTACCGGATTTTTAATTTATTTATTTTTATAAGTCAGGCAGACCTAAAATTTCACTGAGACACCGAGGAGGCAATTTTTTGTTCCAATCTTTAGATTGGTCTTAAATCTCACAGACGCTCTCAGGCCCTGAACTTTGTTCTTGAAGGGGATTATTAAAAATTCCACCATGGAAATGTTTGTCGGGGTACAGGGCACTTCTATGAATCAAATGCAAATGGCCATTGGATTTTTTATAAAGGGCACCGTGGCAGGCTATGACACACCAAATTTTCGTAGGTGATGTGGGTTAAATCAAAGCTTGCCCTGTTTTTTTAAAAGTTAGCCTTATCTAGAGCTACAGAAATATATTGTGGGCCTGCGAAAGACTTCATGGCGCCATCAGACTGTTCTTAACAGTCTGTTTGTAAGCAAATAATGTGTACTTCCGCCAAAAAAAAAACAGTAAAAAAATCTCAACAATTCTGATTTCCTTATTGAGACCTAGCCAAATAGGATGGCAAATGTCAAGTTACTTTTGGGGTTGATTCTTTGACTAGAAACCAAAAAGCCATGGATTAATTCCCCTCTAGGAATTGTACAACAAAACTCTTAGTAAGACTCGAACATCCAGGGGCTTTAACCACTCATGGCTGAAATCAATTATTGCTTCCAGATGGCCTGGTGTTGTTTGTTTTCTTTAAGTTTAAAGCCTCTTTTCTGATGAATCAGACATATTGAAAACAATTACATGCTGTAAAACATACTTTTAGAAACAGTCCGTTGGTGTAATAGCGTGCATAATTCTGAGGAGGGCATGCAGGGTTTTGGGACACTGTATAATTTAAAGTTAAACTTCTTTTGAGGCAAGAAACTTACTATGATTCAAGAAAAACTTTGCTTGCATATTTCCGAATAAAAGGTTGTTTTGTTGTCAAGCCTTAAATCTTTATGAATTTGAGTCTAATTGGAATGTGTGTATTTTTCTGTATGAAAAAAATGTATGCTGATAACAAGCGAGCTTGTTAATGTTATTAATCAGAGAGGCTAATGAGTGACCTTTTGTCTCATAATGTCATAAAGACTCGTTAGTGTAACATTTCATCGTATGAGAACATTTATTTTACCACAGCTGTTCAAGAAGTTACAAGACAAACTCTTGTTATTACAGACTGTACATCTCAATGGTAGGCATATGCAATCATTTCTGTCAAATAAAAACAGTGTAAAGAGTCTTCAAAATGTTTAGAGTTCGAACAAAACTTGCATTGTCTATTAAATGAATATGAAATAAGGTGTGGCCCATTCCGCCGGCCATATCCTCCTCTCCTAAGTCACTCCATACCAAATTGTTTGGACTCAAGATAAGATTGGTATGCTTGACCCTGTAGTTGGCACCTGTTGTTTTGGGCCTACTGACCCCAGTCCTTCTGAATCCTTCACTTCTGTAATTACATGTATGACCCAATACACCTGACATCATCGTCGTAATTGTCAGCGCCATTTTGGGAGTCGTCCCTGTGAGTTATACAGTGTAGTGCAAATTTTAGGCAGCTTGGCGTTTCAACGCTCCAGAAGGTTTGGCACAGTCACCATATGTGTAACGTGCGTGCAAGGGGTCATATAAAACGGATTTGGGACTGTAGGGGTTGAGGGTTTGTTTTTCATTTGATCAAATAAACAGATGTTGAAGAAAAGATCAATGCATTTAAAAACAAAAGCCTCAATTGAGACAGTTGAAACTTCTGCCAATCTATGGTGCAATGGAAAAATTTAATTAAGTGGTTAAGCCCACAAAAGTACTTGACAAACCTATTCACTTACCCAAAACTAGCCAAAAAGTACATTACACTGTATTTTTTTCAGTTTCTGGTTTTAACAAGATTGATCTACAAGACCGCTGTTAACAGAGCCGTTGGATTAAGAAAATAAATCATGTTTTGAGGTTTTGATTCTTGAGGGGTTGTGTCATGGAAATCACGTAGTGAAAGAGTACAACATCATAAATCAAACTTTTATGTTTTGTTTCTCAGTTGGTGAAGGATGACTTCCAAAAGCGAGAGGTGAAGAAGATTGAGCTACCCCCACCTCTGACGTTACCGCCCATCACCCCCATCTCAAGATACATCAAGGTGCTGCCCTCACCCAAACCTTACCCTCAGACTTCAAGCTCGCAAGTTGGCTGGAGGTCGGCACACAACCTGCACAAACTAGAAATATATGGAAAATATGCCAGAGCTAAAGGTGGACTTGTGAAGCAGTTGAATTGGCCAGCGGAAGGGGTCGAGTAAATTCAGGATTCCTACAGGAGGGATCACAAGGGAGCAGTGGATGTCAGGACAACATTTCGGAATAACTTTTTTTCTGCCGCTCCGGCAAGTGTTTTTCTTGAAACAAGGGAAGGAGGTATGCAAGGTGGTGAGCTTGGTTAGAGTGCGTCTCAGCTATCACAAGGAGATCAAGTGATGTGTATTTAATCAAGATAAAGACACACCCAGCATTGCGGATGATGATATAAAAGGGGGAAAAGAGAAACAAAATGTAATCTGCACCCACAAAATGATGTGAACTCTGTAAAATATTTTTGACTTTTAGTCATTTTTACTAACCCCAACAGTAAAGGGATTAAACCATTGAATTTCATTTAGCCTGTCAAAATAGTGTCATCTTTATACAGAGGACATTTATAGATTTGATAAAAATTTCTCAGATAGGCTACTGTCTTGTATGTATTATACAGAAAAAATAATCCTGATGGGGGGGGGGGAGTACATATTACACACTGAAGTTTAGTCTCTTGTTTTGGGGTTAGGTTTTGTTCTCCCTTTTTTCCAATTTTGCTAATGTCTGTGTTTACAACTTTCCTTGGAGTGTCTGCTATGAATTAAGAGTAGCTGGAAGGATGATGAATTGATCTTCAGACAATAAAAAAATAGCTATCCCTCAAACTGGTGGGATATATCAATCAGCTTTTTGTTAAGTCCCTGCACAAAGACAGTTGTGCATGTATGTAGTTACACCACCACGTACATGTATAAACACAAATGTACCTGCGTCATCACAACATTTTCACCTGTTGGAAGCAGTAAGAGCACTTAACACTGGAGACCTTTGTGTAAAGCGAGATTAGTTTTGTTCAAAGCCGCATTGTATGCATTGTATGCATGGAGAGGGAGAGAGGAACTGCATCATCAAACTGTCAAATATAGTTCTTTCTCATGAGACTGTGGTTCTTAAGCGGTGGTAGATTTCACAACTAGAGGATTGTACAAAATATAGGTACATTATTAGGCCTATTGATAACACAACAAAACCCTACAAGCATGTTGAAGAGTAGGAGTTCAAAGCAGATCAACAACTAAAAAGAGCGTCCCTTAACCTCACAAAATTGTATTTCCTTTTTTATCTTTTTTATAAAGCAATTTAAAGTCCTTATAATTGAGATTTTATCTGTTCAATGTTTTATTTGGAGAAAAAAAAAAAATTAATGGCCCGACGTTTTGACCCTAGCAGAATCTTTCTCAAAGAAAGACTCCTCGAGGGCCCAAACGTCAGGCCATCAGGTCCTTTTGGTCGGTAAGCAGCTTGAAACAGCTAATTCTATTTTCTTGTTTTATTTGTCACTACATAAGCTGCAAAGAACACCCTCACCCCGATGCTCAGATGTCTGAACATCATAACAATGATTGATTTGCGATTCTGTTACTCTGAACAAAACCCACAGTTATGAGGGGGTGACAAAAATGTATGAGAAATGCCAGGGAGTATTTGTTTTGGCATTGTGCCAGTCCATCTGGTATTCCAATGACTTAAGTGACGTGCTAAGATCACGCAGCACTTCATCAAGAACAACAGACCCGATTACCCATTCAACCTGTAGCTATTTTTAAGCAAAAAGTGATTGTGGGAAAAAACATTTATTTCCCGAACTGTTGTGGAGGAATCAAGTTTGTGAGAGCGTCTGTCTTCGTTCCCACGAACTTGGCATTAGAATAAGGAAGTACTATTTGGTTGTTTGTCAATTATTCTTCAAAGGTTGTGCGTTAGAGTACAGATGAAAATGTCATCTCTTTGATGGATGTGCTTTGCTGAAAACACTTATCGAAGAATGTAAAAACATCATTGGAAATCAGTAGCAACCAATTAACTTTTCTATAATAAATGAGGAATCATGTTTTATAAATTATATTTATATTGAGTGAAGTTAGTTGCATAATATAATATAAGCAAAACATATACTCACACATTCCAACCTTGTTTAAAGTCAACAGTTGGTGTTTTTTTGTTCAACCCCCCAATGCTGATTTATCTATATGCAAAATTATCAAGAAAATCTATGCTTCATCTTCTTACTTGCACACTAACATTTGCTAATAGACTAGACAGACTTGACACTGCTTTGTCTAGTTCATTTAACAATCACCATTGTTAAAATGTTTACCTTATTATAATAATAGCTTTAGTTTCCTAAGTCATTTTATTCTCAAATAAGCTCAGAAGCTTATGGCCGTCACCCCTGAACAAAGACATTGACAAAATAGCGGTACCACAGTCCTTTTTAGCGGGGTTCATTATTGGATAGGAAAGTTGGCTCTTTATTCTTGGATCAAACTTAAAGTTTCAACGGGCCCCTCATTGGCTGCTAAAGTTCCATCAAAAAATGAATGTGGCCGGTACATCATCAAACGATAGCGTGGGTGGCTGTCTTGTGTTATCATGACCTCATGGCTTTGATCTAACTTTTAAAGATCACCATTCCCCATTCACCATTTTGTATAGCCTAAATGAATGATTGGTTCCCCACAAACATGAAATTATTGAGAGGAAAAAATATGCCTGTGTTTTTATACAAACCTTTAAAAAATACTCAAGGTTTGTCAGCATTGTACTACTAATAAGTAACATTCAAGTATGTTTATAATTTTGTTAATTTGTTTTTAATTGTACAGTTACTGTTGGCAGGCAAATACAGTTTATGCAAATTTAAATGTAAAACTTTGTTATCATGTAAACGGGTATTTTTCAAAACATTGCTGTCCATCATTTAATTGAGGTGTACTGTTTTGAATGGTTTAATTTCTAGGGTATGCTTCTGTTTTGCAGATTGGTGTGGTCCAAGAAAGTGTCTGTGTGTATATTTTGTAATAAAAATTAACTTGAATATAACATTTAATGTGATCTGCATAGTTAGCAATCTCTTTTTTACCCCTCAGCCCAATAGGCTAGAAAGGGCATTGTCATTGCCTGCCTCGTCAAGCTTGTGTTTCCAGACCCAACTTGAGTTAAAAGTGAAATTTGTTCATGTAACATGGGTGAGGGTTGCCCTTAAGTAAAGGAAAGTTGGAATTGTGTTTCAAGGGCAAAGGTCAAGGTCATGGTGGTGAGTTGTAGCCAAATGGTTTCCAGATCGTAACTCCAGTTAGAAGTGCCATTTGGACTTGTAAATTGGATTGGAGGTTTCTTTTGGAGAAATTAAAGTGGGGATTATTTTGGAAAACTTCAAAGGTTATGGTTATTGTTATCGTTAAAGAATGGTTAAAGTCAACAGATCAAATGTCAAGGTTACAGTGCTCGGGTGTAGGAACATCTTTTGGGTGATATCTTTAGTTAGCCG
>JAUELU010000053.1:4681024-4693818 GCA_032357145.1 Evasterias troschelii | reverse complement strand
GGTTCCATTCTGAGCACCTTTGACCTTGAGGATGGAAATAATCGAAAGGGTACATGATAACTGAAAAGGTACAGACTCTTGGTCATGTTGTGTTCCTGTTTGGTGTTGCTTTTTAAGGAGGGGAGGTGCGATGTGAAGGGAAGATCAATTTGTAGATTGAATTTATATTTGTGGCATGTTGTGGCCGAGTGGTTAAGAGCAAAGGACTCAAGCTCTGCTGGTGATTTTGATCAGCAGAGTGAGGGTTCCAACCCTGGTCTTGGCACCTGTGTCCTTGAGGAAGATACTTTACCATTTATAATTGCTTTGACCTTTGGATGAGACATTAATCCAAGTAGGGGTTAAACCCAGTGTTTCCGGTTCACATATCAAACACCCTTGGCTTTAGGTTTCCTCAAGCTTGTGAGCTACAGTGATTAAGTTTACTTATGATGCATCCTTGGTTTCACTACCAGAAATTAGTAATAATAATAATAATTTCAGATATCAAATAATAAAGCACAAGGGAACAATTTCAGATTTTGTGTTCGATCAGCGTTGTCAGTTTAAGTTGTTTTCACTCGGGAAATATACGCTCACTAAAAAAACTGAGCAACAACACATAATGACAAAAGAAAGTCACATTAGAGAATCACTTACCCCAACATTTGGTTTCTCTGCCCTGGCCAAAACAGTAACAGGCACTCCCTGACTCAGAGATGCTACCTCCCCTTCAGCAACTACAGGGCTGGAGCTGACTTGGATCTGGGCTACGTAGATGCCCGGCTGATGAGGAACGAAGACAATCTTAACTTCCTCAGTGTGGTGAGGGCTGATGATGGTGCGACGTTTCACCAAGAACGAAGACAAGCTGTCTGGCAGAAGCTAACCCACGACAAAATTTGCACAGATATTGGTTTTAATTTCAAGTGTTTTAATATTATCTATAGATGTGGCTGTTTTGTCAAAGTTTGTTTGTTCCTTCACAATATGTGTTTAAGTGACAGTGATGGGAGAGGGGTGTCTTTAAATGAAATTTGTTCCCCAAATTTTTAGATGGAAACATTTCTGTGGCATTGGTTTAAAATTTATAATCCTATGGTTTGTATATTTTCGTTTTTATGAATGCCAATCCTATAAACCAATCCATTTTAGTTTAATGTCATTATGTCCTGTATCCAGGGTTTCCCGCCATAACCGGGACGCTTTTACACTTGTGTTTGCTTTGTGTGCAGCCTTTAACTCACGTCACTCTGGTATTGCATAGTGCAGGGGTAAGAGTCATTGCTGACCCAAAAGTCTGAAACTAGGATCCAGACCTTAGGAGGTTCACCGTGGCATTTCCATCTTTTTATAACCCCTGCTGGAGTTATAGATTCCAAGGAGCTTTCGGAACAGTATCCTCAGAGTTAGAGAAGTACATATAGAAAAGCTTGACTTCTTTTTGGGGCGTGAAAAAAAACAGCATTAGTTTTGTTTATCGTGCAGACTTTTAAAATTCTGAATTTGGATAAAAGTCTGAAATTTCTCATTCCTGGTATTGCGTAAACACCATTAGTCTGAGAACCCTGCTGTGCTTGAACAAAATTAACAAATCAATCTTTATTGTGACTCTACTCACCTCTTCCCCATTGACGCTAACTGATGTCACCTCCATGTGGCATTGAAGCCAGCGAGGGCTGTGGTTCTGTAGAGGCAGCAAGGCTTGCTTAGCAATTCCGAGGCAACATACACCCTTGATGTTAATTGAACCAACGACAACTGGATTTAAAGCTTGTGCTGTGACTCTTATGGGTTGAGGAGGTCCAACATTTGTATGAGCTTTTTATAATTGAAAAGAAAGAGAGGGGTTAACTCATTAACGGAATCAAACACAATAATCTTAAACAAGTTCGTGTAATTTTAAGTATGATGCCCTAGAGTAAAATGAGTGTACTAGTAATGAGCTCAGAACATCTTTACATAGAAACTTGTTAGTAGTGTATACTCAAGTATAGCAAATTGAGTTTTGAAAAATCATAATAACATTCTTTCTCTGTAAGGGAGTGTCTCAAATGTCGGGGATACTCAAGCGGCAAAAGAATTATCCCGTGGACACACGCCCGCTACTCATTGAACAGCCAGATTGTTAGATTGTTCCACTAGACCGCATTATTGCGCATAAGAACAGGAGCAATCCTACACGAGTGAATACACACATTAGTTTCAGTCCAATGCTCTGGCGGTCCAACAAAAGGGTCCATGTGCGTGAACGCGCTGGAATACTTATCGGACCCAATTAGAATATTCCTACCAATCAGATTTTTGAAATGCTCACTTATAATAATCCTTGCTTAACGAAAATTGGAGTTCTGTTTAGTATAATAAGGTATACAAATCACATTATCTTTTAAAATGACAGAGTACTGAATTGAATACGATCTGTTCATAAGATAAACAGCTTTATAATAAAAGGGCCTACGTGTACAGTCTAATGTGAAGGAACAAATTAATTTGAATTATTGTTGGAGTGTTTTTTGCTGTTATAAATATTTACCATGATCTTGAGCACTAATTGGTCTGCTCGGCAATGCATTCACTGGATAACCTTGGATTGCAGCTCCCTGATAACTGGGCAGTGAAGCGAAGCTACCAGCGGTATAGCTACCAAATCCGTACACACTGGAAGGAATTGAGTGGGTTGACTGGAGAGGCAAAACAGGCATGGTGGCAGAAGATGGATAGGCTGCGCTGGGAGCAGAGGTGGGATATGATGTGTTGGTACCCATAAGTGAGGTATGACCGGGGACAGAGACTCTGTCCAGCATAGGTCCCAGATCTCTAGTGCTTGTGAGCAGAGGGTGGCTTGCTGTGTCAAGGTTTGGCGAGTGAATCGAATCAAGACGCTGCAACTGGTTCAAGGATGGAGCAGTCTGAGCTGTGTTGATGGTCAGATTTGGAAGCATCTGGATCAAGCCAAGATCACATGGCTGTGACGACACATATGGAGGGTTTGTTGCACTGACCAATGTTGGTTGTAAATTCGTGCCTTTCTGAATTGCATCTAGGGTCTTCATCAGCTCACCACTGACATATGAGGGAGCTACTGATATCGTGTTTGCTGGTCTAGAAGTAACTGCCTGTTCATTCAGGTACTGCTTCAAAAGGGCATCTGTCAACAGACTCTGGCTGGTCAGAAGAGTAGGGGTTGTGGATGTTGAATGAGTTGATATACGCGGTCTGTCAGGAAATGCTTGGAAGGATGATATTGGGGGTCCATATTGCAGGTATTTAGGGGGTTCGGAAACATTTGACGTGGCCACATTCTGGGTGTCATTGTCACTAGTTTGTGTGGCTGACTCACTGAAACTACTACTTGCTGAACGTGGTGAAACTGACATCTTATTAGCTCCTGATGTTCCAGGTGTACCTGGAGATGCTGAGAGTCTGTGTTTCACTTTGGTTGAAATATCTTCTGTTGAAGGATCATGACTCACTTCAAGCCGTGCCTTGTTTCTAAAATCTTCTGTTGGTGTTGGATATTTTCTTGTTTGTTTTAGTGAAGGTGAGGAAGGCTTGACATCAGACATCTGTGAATGTGTTTGCCGAGGGTGTGCAAATTTGTCCAATTCTTCATTCATGGTTTTCTGACTTGTTCGCCTACTTGGCTTATGATAGTTCCGTGATAATGGTCTCCTTGAGAAGCCACCATTCTCATCATCTGATGAGGAATCACCATTCTGAGCTCCTGTATGGAGAATATTTTCATAACGGTTTTCTCTTGGCGAAACACTCGCACCTCTCCCGGGGCTTCTTGGTTTAGATGCACTCCTTTTAGAACGACCATTAGTCAAATGACTTGAGGTCTCTGTCCTGCTGGGAGATTTCAAGTATTGCTGATTGCTGGACACTCTATCATTTTGCACCAAGTCTTTTTTATTTGCCACTCCTAATTTCATACCCTCTGGTTCTTGAACAAGTCTTGGAGACCTGGACTGATTTCGGTTTCTGTTGTCCTTAAGTGAATTTCTTGGAGAAGCTCTACGCTTTGTGTCCTCAGTTCTCTCAGTTTGTCCCGGGAACTTGTATTCCAGATCTTGTCGACTACCTGAAGATACCTTTGTAACACCCTCATCAGTGTTATCTAGTTTATGAAATTGCTTTCTAGATTTCTTCTGTGTATCTCGACTATCATCTGATGATCTTGGGGTCGATATCAGAGTGTCACTGTCCATCGACTCTAAAGAGTCTCTCCCTGCACCTCTGGTTCCATCTTCCAATTCCTGGGCTCTCTGTATACTCCTAAGACGCTCCGTATGAACTCGCATGCGAGAGTCAAAAGACAAATCAAAACCGCGTACTTCATTCATGACGCTATTTTCAAGATAATCCTGTGGAGTATTTTGCCTGCTTGGATCCTTCTCTTTTGATGTTGATTTAGCAACAATGAAACTACTTGATTGTTTCTTGGTAGCAGCACCTTCAAGAGTTCCTCCTAGTGGAGAGTATGTTCTATTTTTGAAACTGTCCTGTCTACTTAAATCAGCGCTCCCATCAGATGTTCCAGGAAGATGTTCATGTGGTGTTTCTACAGTTAATGCTTGCATCTCACTATCTCTCAATGTGGGTGGAATTTGATCAATAAGTTGCGGATAAGATCTTGACTCTGTGCCATTTCTAGGAACATTACTGGCAGCATTTGGTGAGGTATGAATTTGTCTTGACATTTCCGGGTGCCGTAGGTGACTTGTACCTATCTTACTTGAGTCTTGAACATTGAGCATCGCAGTTTGGGATTTTGAACTGTTTCTTGTTGCTCTTGGTGATTTCCGAGCATCCTGATCATTAGGAGCATCAACTGATTTAGACTGTTTGAGGAAATGGTTGCTTTGTTGACTTCTTTGTTTTCTGGAGAGAGCAAGAACCATTGCAGCCAGCTCCTCTGGTTTTGTACAACTTGAAGCACTGGCAATAGCAGCAGCAATAGCTGAGGTAGCTATTGGGGGTGTTCTTGTTCCCTCTGGTTCATTTTCCTCCCTAAGCAATGCAATTTGTCGTGGAAGTGGAGTGGTGTCATCTTGGAAAGGTTGCACTTTCAGGTTAGGTTTCAATGGCGAAGCAGCCGGTGTCTTCCGAGATGCCAAGGCAACTGGAGTCCGGACTGAATCATTAGACCTGGAGAATCTGGAGGTATCTCTGGATTTATCATCATCAACCAAGGAGAGGTCTCCAAGATTTAAAGAAGCCATCTGGGGATCATCTGATTCACTCCTGATTGAGAGACTTGGACGGAATGTCTGGCCGTCAATAGTGGCATCGGAGCCCTCAGGGTTGGCAACTCTAAGGTAGAGGCTGGCCATCGGCAGGGAGTCTCGACCGGCTGAGTATTCCTCCAGCTCTGCAAATGAGGAGCTGCTTGTGTCTGCTGGTTGAGAGACCCTGTGTGAGGGGACCTGATTTCTTCTCTCCATGTGATGACTCGGATGATCTGCAAAGTAAATTGAGAATATTGAAAATATATTCCAGAAATAAATAGTAGAAGTCGTTTTTTCTGCAATAAAAAGCATTGTAGTTAGTTTTGTAGGAAGAAGATACACCACTGGCGACAAAGAAAATTTGAGATAGTAGAAAACATCTCAATCTCTGTTTCACTTCTTTTTGAGAATCTAATCAAGATATCAACTTTATACAGTTATATTTACTGCAATTGCGCAGACGAAGTGTCTGTTCATTATTGACAAGTCTCATGGTTCTTCCCCAGTTTCTTTGAGACCCAAAGGGAATCTGGAAAAAAGTTGTTGGTTTTGTCTTCAGTGCTCTTGCTCTGTTTTGAGGCTTTTCCAAAATGTATACGAATATGCAAAATATGCTACATTGTGTATGAACAGATAAACTGTAAAGGTTACCTGTTAAAGGCACCTGGAAGTGGTATTTTGTCAAAGTAAAGCTTTTGTCAATAATATATACATTTCTATGAGTGGAATGTGAATAAACAATAAACTAAGGTTACAAAAATTTATTTTAATTTTAATTACAAATAAAAAAATAGGCCCCCCTTTACATGGCGCTGTTCGTGACGTCAATCGAGGCAGGAGAAAATGTGTAGTCTGGCCTCGTACATTATGTGTGGGTACCTGATCAGTATGATGCGTTTTCATATTCGGACGTCACCCAATGCAATCCTAGGACAGTGTACAGTCGACTAGTACGAGACGCCGGTTTATACAAGGTTTTTCACCAGTCCCGAACTGTCCCATGCGCGTTTCTATATCTTAAAAAACGGAAGATACGAGCACGGTCATAACGAGAACACGGATTGTTTTTCCTACTTTGCCAAACTATATCGGATCGACGTGCCACGCCGTGGCGTGGCATACATCTCAGGTCGAACCGAACCGAAACATTTCGCTGGTAACCCAACTTCCCCTGCACACACTTGGACAAATACCAATGAAAAAAATCCCTGGTATCGAAGCACGACGGCTCGAAGTGTTCGCGCTGCATCGCTGAAAACGACGTCGGGCTGGAACACTTTGCCCTCGTTAGCCTGGCTTTCGATGCCCGTAACTGCAGGAAAAAAATGCTGGCTGACCCCATCTTTAGTTGTTTTGCTGCATCCAGCAAAAGATTTTGCCGGAAAAATGCAAGAAAAATCCCATTTTTGGATAACCAAAAACATTCATGAGGGTCTATGTTCGATCGAGGCGAAGCCTTCCTCGATTGACGTCACAAAAAGGGATGGGCGGAGTCGCCCCCAAACAACTTTATTTTTTTCACATATAAATACTGACAAACAATTACTCAAAAAATTGTTTTATTGTTAATAAATATATACTCTTATATATACTCTTATATTTGTGTTTATTCTATATAAATGTAGGTATATACCATAAAACTAACTTGTGAAAATTTCACTTCAAGAGGTGGTCACATTTTTGAGATATCACCGAAAAATCTGAGCGTATATTTCCCGCAGGAAGAATATTCCCGATAGGAATACAGTCTGACATTCAAAATTTGGGGAATAAAAAGTGATATAACTTTAGTACTCTGAAGTTTCTTTAAAATAATTTTACTACCCAAAGCTGCTGTACTTTCTTACCAAGTAAGTTTTTATTGCCATTCATTTTCAGAGTTATTACCAAACGTATACAGACCCTTTAATTAAGACTTTACAAGAGGATTTTACAACACTCTTAAAGTGTGAAACAAGACATTTGGCTAGGTGCACCCTACTTCTTACCTTCTGTGTCTGAGCCGACACCAGAGAATCTGATGCTCTCCCCAAGCTCCGTCATTCCCATAATTCCCTGCACTCTGTCTCTCTCTTCCTCCTCTGCAACCAGACTCAGTCTTGTTGCATCCATCAGGGCCACAGGGTCTTTTCCTTCCGGTGTCTTGATGTGACCTGTGCCAAAGCTTGGCTTGAGAAGAAAAACATCAAAAACAAGGGATAAATATTTATAAATCCCAGCAACCACTGTTAACTATTAGCTTTCTAGCTCCTAGCTTATAGACTGAATGATTCTTAAAATACTTAGTTTTTATTAGATTAGTGCTACAAATTATAAAACATTTTAGGGAAAGTAAATTTTTGTGATGAAAGTAAAACAAGTGTAACATTGAACACAGGAAACGCGAGAATAAGATTTGACGTCCAGTTACTTATAAATAAGCAATAAAGCATTTTACCCAACTGAGGCTTATGTTATCATAAAAATAATGTAATAGTCAAACAAATTTGGGTGTGATTGGCAAATGGATTTTCTTAAATCATCTTAAGCATCATCTTCCCAAGTTTAAATTTTGTTTCTATATAAATTTTAAGAAATAATTTGTATTATCAAAAAATTTGAAATTGTATTTGAAACAAATTCTGTCTAGATAGAATTTAAAAAGAGGATTTGATTTCACATAAAAATTCAGGTTTCCTTTTAAGGGTTGCTTTCTTTTTTTTGATACGAGCAAAACTTGCAAAGTCTATTTTGAGCTTTGCATGATTATTTTTTTACTTTCTCCTAAACAGCTCTGTAAACTTGGGCTCTGGAACACTTCTATGGCTAAAACCATGCTTTTACCCAAAAGAAGAGAAAAAAACCTAAAACCTACCCGACTAGTTTGAGTATCCCCCGAGAGAGACCCAAGAGCCTCCGTTCTCGTCCTCATAAAGGCCCCCAGAGAAGCACGGTCGAAGGAGTCGTCACCTTCAACCTCTGACTGGTCCTGTATGGTTAAGTGACTCTTGTCCGGAAGAGTCCAGGAGGAAGCGTTGTGGATGGAGAACTGGTCCGAGGAAATGTGCTCATCCTGTCCAAATCAAGAAGAAGCAAAACATCAAGGTTTACAAAAGCCGAGCACTTTGGAAAGAAATTGATGAGGAAATATAAGAAAATAAAAAAATATGTGACTGTTATTTGTATAATACTCAATTTTGGGTTGAACAAACAAAAATTGACTAGAGCGTGACTTGAACCTGCAACCTCTGGATTAACATGCCGGCTCTCTACCACTGAGGCAGACTCCCTATTATTTGTTGCGGGTGCCAGTCAAAGCCATTCAACCTGTAACTGCTGTACAACCAGGGATCACATCCAAGTTTGCGATACAACTTGGGAAGTGGCAGCAGAGTTTAAGTTGCAGTCTAGAGTCTTGCGACAGTAAATATGTCTTTGTTCAGCCAAATTCTAAAATACTCCACTGTATGGTACCTCAACACCTAA
Source organism: Evasterias troschelii (assembly GCA_032357145.1). Lineage (NCBI taxonomy): Eukaryota > Metazoa > Echinodermata > Asteroidea > Forcipulatida > Asteriidae > Evasterias > Evasterias troschelii. Next base: position 4,685,140 of record JAUELU010000053.1, on the reverse strand, counting down.
ATGCTTGGGCTTTAAAACTCAGTTACCACTTAAAGATAAACATTTGTTTGGCCCAGCAGTATCAAATCCTACAAAGTCAGATGACTTCACTGAACAGGGCCCAATTTAAAACAGTGCTTAACAATTTTCTGCTAAAGAAAAAAATGATCAACATACCAGTCACAGATGATACATGTAGAATGGTGTTTTGGCTGGTAACTGTATTCTGGTAAGCACTATTTTGTTGTGCTTAGCTGTATGAAATAGGGCTTGGATTTGAGAGGACTCCTTGTAATGTATCTTACCTGTCTGAATTGATTCTCTTTCTCAAAAGCTTCTTGATCCTCGGCTAAGAGGGCTGCTGCGTCATCTGTAAGGAATACCACCAAAATATAACCAAATATGTTCATAATAATGTATCGATAGTTGAAGAAAAAATATTATGTTCATATGTTTTATGTAGACAAATGAACCTGGACCCAATTTCGTAGACCTGCTGGAGTAGACAATTTTGCTCAACAACTTTGTGCTTATCGGGATGCCAGTCAAATATGGTGAATGTGACATGATATTTCGGCTGGTAACCTGATTCAGCTGAGCATAATTTTGTTGTGCTTAGCTTCTTTTTATGTTTAAGAAGCTCTTTGAAATTAAGCCAAGGAGAGCATCAATCTTCACGTTTGTAAACAGTTGAATAGCATTTTTAGAGCTTAGCACCATGATGATTCTTGTCTTGAACTTTCAAGAAAAACCAACCTCGTTCAGCTAGTCATAACTAAGTTAACTTTACCCAACAACTGGGTATAACTTTTAGAGAAAATCCCCTCTAAGACCTAAACATCTTCGCCAGCGGCATTTCTGAAGGTCCATAGACACTTCAGGATCATGCAAAAGCGGAGCAAAACGAGAGTTTATTTTCAAGACAAATTTGCACAGGTTGAACTGTGTTCCACTTTTACGATAAATCTGCATAAATCTTTTCAAAACCAGACATCCCCCTTTGCATTAGAATGAACTAGACATTAACCCGCAAAGTTTTTTAGGCAATCTTACCTTGAGCCAGAAATTCACCGTCAAAGTCAGACAAGTTGACATTGTTGCCTCCCAGGGCGTCATCATCTTGAGTGTTGTCAAAGGGATTAAAAATCTTCCCCCCACCTTGACTTGGGGGTGAGTTCTCCTCAAAATTTCTCATCATTTCTTGAATCTGAAGTATGTCCTTCTCTGTGTTTATGTCTGTGTTGTCCAGCTAAAATGAACAGAAAGTGATAGGGAACCAGTCAAAAGCATTGTACATTACTTTGAACCTTGGCTGGTGTCCCGTTTCTACTTTACAACAAATTCCTGTGATAAAACCAGAGAGCATAATGTAGAATTGGCAGACGCATTATAATGCTACATGGTTATCTTAAGCTGAAGTTCCCACGCACAAATAGAGAGCAAGTTCAAGTGCGCAAATTCAGTCAACTTGTGGCTTACCACTGACTTGCAACACACATGCGCAGTGACGTACTCACTCAAAAGACTCATTTGGAAGTCTAGTCAACCAGCGGTACGATATTCAACATTTCCATTGCCTTCCGCCATTTCGCAAGAGTGTCGCTGTTTCCCTTCTGCGCTTAACATGGGTTAGCATGAAACAAGATTACTGGGACGAGATAAGAAATTATGGTCCTGAGGCTGGTTCCAAATGGTCGACCTTAAGTTAACCCTTTCTTTACAAATTCTTCCACAACAGAAAGCTTTTGTTCAAAGGACAAACCTCATTAACTCCTTGAATACATTGCATTACAGCAAAAAAAAGTAATGAAGCAGTTCTCACTTATTTAATTCCCTTTCATATAATCAAAAAATCATTGAGATCGGTCAATAAATGTCAAAGTTCTGTGTCTTTCTTTCCTTGGTGTGATCTGTAATCTCAAACACTTTTTTGTACACACCCTAACAGCACTCCGTAGGTGTTTGGCATTTCAGATCTTTCAACTCCAGTTTGAAGAGATTGCAAAATAGCAACCTTATTTTATATCATCATCATTGTAAAGATCCAATCTTTCCCTTTCCAATGTCGGTAAGCTTTGGTATGGAGGGTGAACATGGACAAAACTGCAGCTTTATCACAAATGGTCTTTGTGCTTAGGCTTGGGTTGTAAGCTTGGTCAACTAAAGTTGCCAATGGTAAGGAAGAGGGGGTACTAGTGCAGTCGAGTAAAGTCGCATATGGTAAGGAAAGGGTTAACCATGGTGCACACTCTGACTTGCTAAGAGTGTGTAACTCACAACCAATGTTTCTGTGTACACCTAGCTTCAGACAAAAGCAAAGCAAATTTTTATTGTGTCATAGTTGTAAAACGGCGCCTACCATTTATTGCGTAACAAAAAAGTTGCTTCGCTCTCGCTCATAGTATGAACCGGGCTTTACAGAATTATGGTACAGCTGACTTACAGGAGAGGCTTCTTTCAAAGCATTCATAAATATACAATCCTCACCTCATCCTGATTTTCTTGCCATCCTCTCTCTGATCCTTGAATCAGTGTCTTCTCCCCATCACCCTCCTCCTCCTCACCATTCCCTCTTCTGTCTTCCTCCGTCACGGGTCCCTCTAACATCCCACTGTTCCAGAACCTCTGGTGGAACCCCTCCTGCGATGAGCCAAACGCCCCCTCCTCAAAATGGAAGCTGCTGGCACTGCTCAGTGGGCGCAGTTCCGGACTGTTGGTGGGGTCAGTCACTGAACCGGTGGACTGGGGGTGTGCAGTGGGTAGAAGGAAGTGAGGGGCAAGGCAGGACATTTCTGGAGTTGGCGTCTGAAGAGGATCATTTAACATTGAACCCTGGGAGAAAACATAAAACAATTATTAAGATCAGCAAATAATTTCCAAGTTCTTGATCTTTGTTTCCTCGGTGCAATCTGCAAACTCAAGCACTTTTTGTAAACAACCGTGTGGCGCTCGGTGAGTGTTTAGCATTTCGAATATTTCCATTCCAATTTGAAGGGGTAGCATAATAGCAACCTTATTTTATTCTACCATTATGAAATATTTCACAATTATTTCACCAGAGAAATCCGATCTTTCTCTTTCCAAACATGGTAAGCTTGGACAAAACTACAGCAGTATAAAAAACAGCATTCATGCTCAGGCTTGGATGCTTGGTGTTTTTTAGTGCAAGCTTGGTCAGCTTAAGTCCATAAGGGTAATGAAGAGGAGATATGTGGGCAGTCGAATAAAGTTGGGTTAGGAAAGGGTTAAATATCAAAAAGATAAATGTCCATTAATGTTTTGTTTTTTTGTATAATTTTGATCACTCATTAGTAAGAATACCTCAATATTTCTATCTTGATCACTTAATCCGGATTGGTTACTCCATGACCTGAAAAACACCCTCCTCTTCCCGCCGGTGGGTCTACCGCCAGCCCCTCCACTAACTACAGAGGGAGCTGTGAGAGAGCTCCCCGTCTCCCCGTCACTCATACCGTCTCCTCCACCACCCCCATCTCCAAGGACTGGAGAGGTAACGACTTCACCCTCTGCTGACGGGCGTAGGCTCATCTCATGATGTGGGGAGGAGGGGAGGGTGGAGTTATGCTCGTCTGAGCTTCCCCCTTCAAGGCCCGGCCGAGAATGGTGGGAGCCGTCACTGCTGTCACTACTTTCACCGCCGTCGCCAGCATGAAGGCTTTCTCTGTTGGCGGGAGCAGTAGGGTAGAGTTGTCGTCTGGCATTTTCCTGCAATGAAAATCCCAGTTAAAAAAAAATTAAGAAAGTTTGAATTAATTGTTTGCCTAAAGACCATGAAGGTATCAAGGCTTTCTCTGTCAACTGGTACAGGGAGATACATTATGTGACCGGCATTTTCCTATTGATTACAGTGTTTTTTTTTTTTTTCATTCATTCCAATCAATTCAGCAAAACTGAGGCTGAATGGCAATAGAGACTCGTCCCTATTAGTATGATGAGACCAATGAAAAACATTATTGCTGTATCGAGAGGCTTCATCGGTTATATAGTGTTGTATTTTGGCTGACTGGAGGTTAGTCTGAGCGGACAAAAATGACAGCCTTAATAATAGTGGCTTCTTATATAGCACTCATATCTGTCACTCAGTGACGCTCAAGGCGTTTCAACAGTCAGTATTTT
>JAUELU010000053.1:4618221-4635629 GCA_032357145.1 Evasterias troschelii | reverse complement strand
AACCATGTAAGTTTAATGTAAATCTGTGAGCTTTTCTGTTTTGTGTTTTACCAGAAGTATAGAGACCCTTTAAATAGTCTATTTGTTGTTGATTTTTTTTTTAGGGCAAGAGTTTGTGTGTGTGCGTGTAGGGAAATGTGGGCTTACCTATTTGTACTGGCCCTTGTGTGGGGTCCTTTACACAAGGGAACAATGGACCTCACAAAGTTTTTGTTCGATTTGGACCCAACAGAGGAATCTTTAAGAAAAGGGAACAATAAATAGAACAACAATTAGCACTAGCAGGACACCACAAACCCGATCCATAACTTCTCAAGGTACACACGAAAATAAAATGTCAGTTGAAGGAACTGCCTACATTTATACATCACTCACGACTCAGCATCAGTACCTCACATTTATTTATACACTTAATTTTTAAGACTTACAAGCTTTTACAAGCTCAAGAAAATGCCAATTAATTAATTCAATGATTCAGATTGTAATAAGTGATCTGACATGTCTTATTTGTTTTATTCACATTCACAACCACAATCAATTAATCAGTCATACAAACCGCATTTATATAGAGCATATCACTTCTAAAACTAAGAGTTCAGACAACTCGTCAGTCAGACAACTTGATAGTCGGACAACTCGACTGTTCTAACAGCACGACAGCTTGACAAGTTGTCAGTGAGACAACTCGACCGACTCAACCTTTCCCAACAGTAGAAGTACATCCCCGCTATCTTTGCATTGGTCCCCCTCCCCCCGGGAACGCACCCATGCCAAGTCACGGCCGCCCTTCCCCCAGTGTAGAGCGGCCTTGTGTGCAGTCAGCTGCACGCAGGTGTCACACGAAGCACCTGCCTATGATTGTGAAGCTCTATCTGTCAACCATATTATGGTCAAGTTGTCTGAAACAGATAAAAACTGCAAAAGTAAACTTTTTTTACAGTTTAACATACTAGCCGTCAAGTTGTCAGACCAGTCGAGTTGTCAAACGGACGAGTTGTCTGACATCTGCTAATTAAGTCCATATTGTTGACTGACTGTGCTTCAAATTGGTTCAACAATTCAATTTATAAAATTTATAAATTTAGAAAACAACAAACATGCAAATCTGATCATCCACACCACCGACTGTCCGTTTTGGACACAAACGAATGCATGATCAGGCCCTCAAGCTCAACCACTATATGATCATGTTAATTTACAAAAAAGTTAACATGAAAACAAGTTACAAATTATCAATCACTTACCCATTATTTAAAAAAGAATCAGAACAGGAGACATGCCATTCAAATCAAGTTCAAAGATAAAAACAAGAGAAAGAAGGGCGCCACCAATATTTGGGCGAAAATCAACTATTGGTGGCGCTGTTGAAAAAACACATTCTTCTTTTTTAGTTTTACTACTCAGTCAAGTGGTCGTCTGCTCGTTGAGCTGGACTTCCTGCACACTGAAATGTTTGCAAAATTTTACTCGACTCTGACGTCACTTCATTGTACTTAAACTGAGACAAACTCTTTTTATGCAGCCCTAGATGTTGACACACACGAAACATTTTGCCTTCGTGGAAGCAGGAGATTTGTTTAGCAGTCCCTGGAGGTCGACTGGCGGTATTCCAGACCCGCCAAAACTTAAATGAGTTGCCGTGACGAGTGGCTTATAAATGACCTACCGAACTGCCTGTGCCCTTATTTCCACCCTGCATCATAAAAACAAAATCTGTCAACATGTAGAGAAGAATCAAGTCAAGCAAGTGTAAGTTAGTAAGTAACATTTGTGTTTATTTTCCTGTGGCGTCTGTAGACTGAATTCCGGTAAAAATAAACTTGTTATTTTATTTGTTATAATGTTAGGCTTATCGTCTGCTGCTGGTTTATGATGCATGCACGTATGTCGGTGCACACATACATTTTTATGGCACATGTTAAGCAAATCCATTTTTTAGAAATTCATTCTGTAAACATTTATTTCATACAAGGACATGTATTCATGTAGTACAGGTAATGTCACATAATAAACATACAAAAGAAAATTATTTTGAAATTCCAACTACCCGATGAACATACAGCATTACATATTTATAGATGGTAGGAAAGAAGTAAAGACATAGATTGTAGTCGTGGTTTGTAGCAATGTTACACAAACATTCAAAAATTGTGTTGAATTTGTTGAAAAAAAATCAACCAATCATGGGAGGTAGTATTTCAGTTTACGAATCTTTACAGAAAATGTTGAATTTGATCAAAACATTTTTTAAACGATTGAATATTTTGCTAACATTCGGCCGTCCATGCCAACTGGCACATATTTTTTATCGACAATGGAAAGGTCTTAAAGCTAGTATATTTTTATGTATATATTTATCCACACAGTCATTCCTGGCAGTTTTTCTTCCACCTATAAAGTTGCAGCAAGGGCGCCCCCACATGTTCGTTGCCAATTAATAGTCTAGTCAAACAAATTTATTTTAATGTTGCCTGTTTAATTGCGTACGCGTATTGGCTGTTGACAGACTCGTGCAACGTTATCAATTTACCACCACTGCAGGCTAGGCACTCATGTGTAAAAAGCAATTCAGTATTAGGGCTGGGAGCTTAATTAAATTAAAACTGATTATTTAACTAATTTAAAACCGATTATTTTAAAATGAGTTATGCACTGTTAGGATTCCCAACTTCACAACAAGTGTAAGTTTTCTAAACGCTTTTGTGCTTTTTTTTATATAAGCGGTTTTATTTGACCAGCATTTGACAATAAAATATTTTCTGACTCCGACCTAACTGCAGACCGTAATTATCGCTTCAGGTAACACAAATTGAATATAGCTGCAACATAAAATCCCACGAAGTCAAAACAAAGAAATTACAAAACGCTAACCAAATATTAGGCTTGTAAAAATGCAGATTAAAGTTTAATACGTGAAATTAACACACACCATAACATTAAAATGGCGCCTTTGTAAAAGTCTGACCTAACTGCAGCAAATCGATCAGTAAGTACACTAATTTCATACAGATGATTTAACGTTGGTACCGTTTTCGTGTTAATCCTTTGGTAATTCTATTCATTACAGGCAAATCGGTATTATCATTGACATCAACATTTCCCACAAGTTTTAAGTCATAAAGCTTAAAAATGTAATAAGTATTATATAGTTAGGCCAGTTATTAAAATAGCGCCTGTGTAAGTATAACCTTAGAGCAAAATCATAGGCCTATATTATTTGGCAAACCTATTAAGAGCAGCAAATTCGAAATAAATACAAATAGTTTAACCTTGTCACCGTTTTTATGAACATCTAATCCTATCATTTTGGCAAATCGGTGTAATCATTGACATCCCAACATGAGAATGAAATAACAAAGCTGTGAAAATTTTGGCTCAATTGATCACAGAGTTTGCAAAAAATCATGAAAGAAAAAAACCCACCCTTGTTGCATAGAATTGTGTGCTTTCAGATGTCTGAGAAAGGCTTCATGCCTGAATTCTTTCTCAGATTCAAATTTTATTTTTCTAAAAACTACATCATTTTTATCAGAGGTTTCATTTCTTTAAAAAGTAGTTAACAACAAAACACAATGTATATGTAGCGCATGTGTCTAACCTAAATGCAGCAAATTCGAAATAAATATAGATGGTTTAACACCGTTTTCATGAACAGTTAATCCTTTGAAAAAATTATATTATGTTTGGCAAATTGGCACCATAATTTCCAACAAGTTTTAAGTCATAGGCCTAAAGCTTAAAATGTAATAAGTGATATAAATTATAGTTTACAACAATAAAATAGCGCATGTGTAAGTCTAATATAAATGCTGTTAATTCGAAAAAGTACACAGATAATTTAACATCTATCCAATGAAGTCAAAACAGTAATTTTATAACATAGCTTAACATAAAGTTGAACCATTATTAAAATATAAGTACAATCAATAATATATAATATCTTAACCTATTTGCAATTTGAGTGATTAACTTCGGCACAATGGTTTATTTTGACATACACCTTAATACTACATTATGTAACTTCCTCTTTCGGCCTACTGGGAGATAAACAGTCATAATTTTCTTTCCGTCTTAAAAATTATAAGGTGTCACTTCCCACGTCTTAGCACGTTTAAATTATATTGTGTTTAAGTTAAGGAAAGTCATTCCCAGCGCACATTTTCAAATACTCACTCACTGTATGAATGTTAAAATGTGTTGTACATTTCTATGATCCTTGGCTGGTGAAAAACCACAGAGCAGTTCATTGACCAGAATAATTCTGTTTTGCCCTGGAAGCTGTATTTTTCTAGCTGTCATGTTTTTTTTTCACACCCACATTTTTTCCTTTTTCTTTTTTGGGGTGGAGTGGGATTTCATCACTCGATTCATTAGGCTTCGTACACCTTGTCCAACTTTGCAACCTCGTCCCCCAGTTAACTCATTCAAAGTGTGTTTTGAAGGTGTGGTGAACGACCCACGTAATGTAAACCTTTTTAGAATTTTTGGAAATAAGCAGCAGAGCAAAGCATCTAACATAAATTGTTCACATCGTACATGTTTGTGCCCTTTCGTGGACGAAAAAAAGGCATGACTTGCCGGCAAGAATTTGAATCCCGCGGTCCATTGGATGGACCGGGTTGATCGTGCTCAATAATCTCTGTGAGAGTGCAGCGTTCGACAGCAGACGAGTTTCCCGCCAACTCATGGTTGGTGCCAGGAAGAACCACAGTGAAATTGTTTACAGTCGTATTGTGGATGATTGGTCTAGGCCCGTACCTCTCAAGCTGGTCGCTTTGTCTTTCTTTGACTGCGATGGTTGTTTGCGTCCGGTCTGGTTCCGACCATGAGAATACTTCGCTGGTATCAGGGTGGTCTACCCCGTAAGCACTGTCTCTTTGTAGATGTCTTCCCAAGAAGTTGTCCGGCTCGAAATATCTTTGATGCGCATCTGAACTAGTAGAAATGTCCCCAGAGGCATTTGAATTGGGTAACCTGGTCATCGGTTTCTTCCTAGGCCGAGTCCGTGGTTGACCATCTATTTCTACCTCCATGCTTATACCGCCGTCGAAGGCGCGCTCAAAAACTTCAGGAGAGAACACTGGGAAATCATATCGAGGTGAGGAATCGAAGCTTGACGAGGAGATAGGCTTAACTTGCTGCTCGTCGAGTTTGATTTTCGGCCGAGGGATGCCCACCCCGCGTAAAGGCCCGTGACTTCTTCCAACATTGACTACTGTTTTTGGTACGACGGTGGGCAACACAGTCTCCGGAACATGATAAGGTTTACCAATCTGGGGAATGGGATCTGGGCGTGATTTACTCCTGAGGAATTGGGGCAACTCGGGGTACGCACGCGCTGTTGCGTCACGGCTCCTTTGTAAATGGCGCCCCCAACGGCTTGAGACAGATCTGGCGCCCTGACTCCGCTGACTCCTCGATTTATTACGTTTGCGTCGAGCTTGTTTTTCTCGTCGCTTGCGGTGCACCTCCGGGCATACGCACGCGCAACAGCTACAGTTCATGAGGATCCACACTACACCGAAAATGGCGATAGCTTCGCAGACGATGACACCAATTACAATGTAGATGATGACGAGAGTACTTGTTTCTGTAAATGCATCATCAGAAAAGACAAAATTAATAATTAACGAAAAATGTCAACAGTTTAACAAAGTGTTCTCCCTCATCAACAGAGGTCCGCTGGCCAAGCCAGTCAAAACACCAGTCAAAGTTTAATCCAATTAGTCCAGCTGTCTATTCTACCTCCATTGTTTATCGCTTTGCTACCCTGTTACATCGAATTCACCGATTCTTCTAAATGGCTTCAAATTGCAAGTCCGTTTAAGATAATTTGGGGACCGGACCAGTGGAATAATACGCCAACTGGTACTGCTGGCTAGTCACTTGAAAGGTGAACACCCGTAATAACCAATATCCTTGTCTAATCCCCCGATCTTTTGAAACTGGCCAGCACCACGGAGGAAGAACACACCTAAGCAAAGGCGAGAAGACCTCTGTTTGTTAAGAACAAATCGTGTTTGTTACCGGCAGTGTTAGCTTCCATTCAAGCCTACTTCTAAAACGCTCCGAGGCACGATGCAAGAAACGCGGCGAGCATTTAACACTAGGCAATACGGTCACGGTCACAATCCTCACCATTGTAATACGTCAATATACTGTACTGCAAAATCTGTATTTGTACCACTCTTCAAGCTTTCATTCAAAAGGTTTATAGATTGCTTAAAACGATTACAAATAATTTTTTTTGTTGGCTCAACTAGCAGGACCCGCGCGTATTGCGGGTTTCCCACTTGTGTGAACGTGTGTGATCGTGAACGTACACACAATCCAGGACAAATTTAAAATCAACCATTTTAAAAAAGCCATCTGGAAAGTTCTCCAAAGTAGCACCTCCTCTTTAATGTTTTTGAAATAAAACATGTCGTATACACATTTTTGGGGAGGTAAGCCTATACTCGAACGGCAGAAAATAATTCAACAATTAAAACCGAAATCATCGATGTTTGTCTGGTCCTTGCTCTATAGTCTATGGTCAGTCTATGCAGCGGATCAAAGCTATTTCAACTCACCGTCAGGTGTCTCGTAGCAACCGCCACCTTCAGTTGCCTCTTCGTCGAGCCCATTGGCACAGTGTGGCGTGGAATCGCATACTAGCTGGGGGTCCAGACACGGGGACAAATTATCGCATCTGAAGCAACTTTTCATATCTGAACAACAATAGGAATATACAGTATTGCTTTTTGCAAGGAAATAATATATTTCAGTTTCGTAGGAAATGAAAGCTTTTTACTAATTAAATGAGGTCTCCATTAAAATCGTTGTTTTTGTTTATGTTTGGTGAGATTGTTGCTACTACTGAACTCTACCAAACAAAACCTTTCATTGTGTTTTAGCCACATTTTAAAGAAAATAACAAATACAGTAACCCATTTTAGTCAACCCTATAGATTCCTTAAACTAGTTTGGGAAACAGTATTCCCGATGAAAAGCTTTATAGGAATAAAAAAATATATATATATTTTGAACTCCATTGCATGCGCTATAAAATGAGTAGGATATTTTGAATATATTTTGTGATAAATCAAATCAATAAAAGATTAATATTCCGAGCAGACAAAGAAGAGCAACAAATTGTATAAAACTTACCATCAGCAGAAGTAGCAGAATTCCACACGAACGTAATCGCAAGCAGAAAAATTTGTGCATATTTCGATCCCATTCTTAATAACAGATTTAATCAATGTCACATAAGGGTCAATAAAATAATTGTCTATAATATTACGAGTCTGTTGTTGAAGTGCGCATTGATACCTTCTGACAAGGAGGGCCACGGGACTGGGTTTTTATATGGTTCGCCAAACAAATCTGACCGCCTTATCCTTCACCAGATCACGGTAATTTTGCACCACGTGACGGGTATAAACCTCCAGTTTGTTTTTACGCAGGTGGGGGGGGGGGGGGGGGGTGCGGAAAAGGGCTGAGTAATCCATTTATAAGTATTACAAGGTGTTTGGCCTTGGCAGGTCAAGCCGATTCACCCAGATGCTCTCTCCGATCACTTTTGTTTATTATAAAAATCAGAGAGGAGTGCAAGGACCCGAGTGACTGACGTCGTGGATGAGTACACAAAACGAATAAGAAAAGACCTTGAAGACAAAACAAAAACTGGACCTGCATGGCTTTGGGAATGACCGGAAAGGTTGACCAATGGGAAGCGAACTGTGGCTGACCGTTTCCTTTCCTATGTCTGACCCGAATCCAGGGTAAAAAAACCAAAAAACATGCATGGTAGTACAAAATAATACGAGATCAATCATGTTCACTGCTGTCTAAAGGCCCTTAGCACATCACCGTGAGAGAGAGGGAAAGAGGGCATAATCCAGGGGTCAGCCTGGCCGGCACAAGTGCACGTACTGGTCATAATGATGAAACAAATTACACTGTATCGTAATTTCCACATAAAATCGAGAACAGTAAACTAAAGGCAGGGTAAACTTATGGTAATTTTCAAAGACCAATATCCTCACTTGGGTGTATGCATACTTATAACAACCCTTTGAAAGTTTGTGCTCAACTGGTAATCTAAGTTGCAAGAAAGAGAAGGGGAAAACACCCTTGTTGCATAGTTGTTTGTTTTCAGACGCCCGAGACAGGTTTCATATCTGAAACCTTTCTTAAATTCAAATTTTTGGGTGAACATTTTACCCCTTTCTCTAAAACTACATTGCTATAGACGATGTGACCTGTGACGTCACATGTTTTCAAAAGAGCTACAGAGCCTGGACTTCCTGCAGGCAAATTTGTACACAGATCAATGGAAGAAAACAACAAATCTTATGTTTTATGGAGATTGCATTGTCTGATTTCTCTCAACTTTTGATATGAAGAAAGGGGAGAAATCTTAAAAACTGTACAGCTGTTGCTTTTGTAAATTTTATCAAAATCAAGTTACCACCGACAGCTGTAACAAAAAAGACTCATCGTTGTAATTGCCCTGAATACTTGATGTATTATACATTAATACATAGCAACTATCAGATTTGACAGTCATATCTTCCTCATTATTAGCGTAAATAAGTCTTGAGATCGCTGGTACACCTGTACTGTATGTACCCAAACTATATGATTCGTTCGTTGCTTCTTGCAAACTTCTCACTAATCTTTGGTTATTTTGCTTCTACGGCCTCCATGATGTCACAATGGGTTCTCCTTCATGTAACAAGTTGACCAAATATTGAATTTTGTTTACGTTAAGAATTGACTTTACTGATGATCAAAGGGCTACGGTTGATAACGACCTCGTCCATGAGACACTTCAATCTAGTGGTGCGTGTCGTGTGTGTTGTTGTCTTCAGTTCTCGTTTCTTGTTTGATCAAGGCATGGACAAGGTCGATGGGGAAGGATCTCAATGGGGGAAGTTTGGGAACGTCCCACACGAAACGTCCCATACGGCTTTATCAAGGTCTCAAAATTACTGGTTGATTGGGTCTTTACGGTTGTCTTAATCGCTGACCGGGTCATTATTGGCGCCTGACTTCCAACTGGGATTAAAGGCATTATGCAGGGTAGAGCTTTGTGTGATCAACCATACATGAAATAACAAATCTTGTGAAAATGTGGGCTAAATCCATTGTCAGGGTCTGAAAAACCATGCATAATTTTTCAGCATGTATAAGACATTGTCTTTAANNNNTTTTGACCCACCCACCCACAATTTCGAAAAAAAAATCGAAATTTTTAAACATTGACTATTATGAATGGCCCCTTACGCTGACTGAATCTGATATCACAATCGTTAGGGAAATGACGCCATGTGCACCAATAAACATTACTTAAACCATTTTTTTACGTACTTAAAAAGAACCGGTACAAGAAAAAGTTAACAAAATGTAGGCCTACCTTCACATAACTTAACCAATAAAAATCAAGTGTAAATTTTGTTAGTTCACTGCTTTTTATAAATCTAATTTATAAATATTAACTGTGGCACCACACTAAATAAATCCAAATCGAATCTGGACTTTTGAGATTAAATTTTCTACATTCTGAGCTTTAATGCGATAATTACAATGTTGTTCAAATCATTTTCCTGTTTATTACACGCATACAATGTATTTTTGTTTGCATTAGCGTCAGATTATTTTAGCATAAAACACAAAAAACTGCAAACGTAAACTACAGTTTTAATTGGCCGGAAGTTCCATGGTGCACCCCATCTGATGCCCCCCTAAACTTTTAGCATGGTTTCGTTGCTGTTTCTCACAGCAATCGAGAACAACCGAGAGATCGATGAACTACTTTAAGACGCATAAGAACAACCCTATTTCTGGTTAATTACTGGATGGGTTTCGGTTAAACTTGTAATGAGATCACCGATCATCGACGACGTGCCAAACTGCACAAGTAGTATTGTCAGTATACGGGAAGTTTACGTAACACTTGACATGACCATGACCGGCGTACGCCCGCGTAAATTAGTGAAAATAGACAAGTTTGTCTGAGCATCTCTGTATTAATGAGACACAGGTACTTAGCCTCTATAAGTAGGTCTAATCCTCTAGCACTTTGTGAAATCGAGCCCTCTGGCTAGCCACTGGATCTTTTCACTTTTGAAGTTACGCGATTTTACACAAGGTCAATGGCACTTTGTGTTCGTGGCAACCCTCCAAATGCACCGATTACGGTCGACCTCGTATATGGCTGACCGTTTGTATAATCGTGGACTAGAAGAGTTTCAAACTTTTGCTATTCGTTTAAACGTGAGTTCCCCCAATGATGTCTTGAATAATTGCATCTCAATATTATGGTCGTTTTCGATACTAGGCTTGGACTCGGACTCGGTTATTGAGAAAACTTGAGCTGTCCTTATGGAGTTTCAATTTAAACATGTTGACAGAGTGTACTCTAAGACGGAGCCCAAGCCCGAACAGTGGTTTTGAAAACGGCCTCTTTTTGGTCAACCCCTGCTTCCAAGTTGAAAGAGAGTTTGTGGAAAACGGCCGAGTTTACCCAATCACCTAAGGGCGCCCTCGTGTGGTGTAGCAGTTCACACGATTTATTATTATTTTGGATAAGAATCCATTTTCAACAAACTCATACACAATTTCTCGGGGTTTATATTGACGATTGTCTTTCATGGAAATTCCACATAAAAGAACTAGAAAACAAAGTTTCAAAAAATATTGGTATCATGAGTAGATTGAAGTATACCCTCCCATCGAGCGTTCTACGTACTCTGTACTGTCATGGAGGAAGGCACTTATTCTTTCTTACCTCTCTTAATATTGTAATATTATCTGGGCTAACACTTACAAGTCAAATCTTGATAAATTAGTTAAACTGCAGAAAATGGCAATTCGTATTGTAATTATGCAAGGCCCCCTTTCATGATCACACCACTCCCTTATTTAAGAAACTTAAGCTCTTGTCTCTTACGAATATTAACTATTTCAACGAGATGTTTTTATGTACAAGTTTGTAAATAACCAACTTCCCAATTCGCTTCACTATCTATTTCAAAAATACTAGGTTTTCATCTAAATTACGTATACCATTAGTCAGAAAAACTCTTTCTCAACATACAATTTCTTCCACTGGCCCCCAAAACTGGAACTATCTTTTACCATCGCATTGCCCTTCAAGTACATCGTTTAAACACAAACTAAAAACATTTCTACTAAATTCTCAAAGTAATTGATATCTTATAAGTTGGTTTTGCCGTTATACCTATTGTTCTTCAGTTTGTCATTTAAAAATTGCCATTATTTCTTATTTCTTAATTCTATAACTGGAGTTGTTTCTTTCCCTGAGCTTTGTCTATACTTTGTTTAACTGTTGTACATTTAATAACTGTTACAATTTATTCATTCTACAATATCTTGTTTTGTATTGTTGTAACGGGCACAACCATCACAAGTATTTTCAGGATGATGCCTCCATGTGCAAATGTGGAAATAAATGTTATATTGATTGATTGATTGATTGATCGATCATTTATTGAGCAGAATTACAATTCTAAAAAAAATGAAACCTTATATCGTAGACTAGAAAAAACTACTTTTGCTGTGTAGGGGTTTTGCTGTTTTAGCATGGCTAAAATTTATGGTTATACTTATTTATCTACACGGAGAGAATACACAATGGAAAACACACTCACATCAGGTTTTATACTATACTATTTATTGTTTCTAATGACTTGGCTACAATTTTGTTGGTTATGATTGTGTGACCTACAATTAATAATCTTAAAAAGTACTTATTCATTTTTACCTTGTACACGTATAACAATGGTGTCTTCATCCAGACGGGAAAACATTAAGCCTATACATACACTGAAATTTTTTACTATGAAAACACTGCTGTACAATAAAATACAAATGATAATAAAGTAAAATGAAAATAAGAAAGAAACAAAAAGGAAAATGAACCACTGATCATATCTATTTCAAAATTTGCCAGCTACATGATGCTGTTGACCTTAAACATGGTGGTGCCTACATCTTGTGTTTCTCCCATTGGAACAGTGTTACCAAACCGAGGCTGGAGGGTAAAAATAGTCAGGTACCCTTTGGTTGTGGTAGGCAACTGTTGTTAGGTAAAATATACTAATTTCCAAGCTTGAGAAAGATCAAATTTTCTCAGCTAAGTAGCTCTTTGAAAATAGAAGTTGATTTATGGGATGACTGGCATTGTTTCCATGGAATCTCAAAGTCGAAAAAGTGCTTTAAGAAGTCATCCAGCACAAACAACTTTCAGCAGTTTGACTTTTGACAAATCTACAAAATAAACATTTTAATTTCTACAATGCATGCAATTCTTCCTTCAAATGTGCAAAACAGGTATTATTTGTAAAAAGTACAAAAAAACCCAAAGAACTTCTATTTCACACTGGCGTTCTTTAAAATGTAAACACAATTACTGTTGTTTGTAATTTCAAACCAACTTGTATGTTACAAAAGGGTTAACGTTATCACTTATTCTCACTGAAGCTTACAACCCCATTTCCCTCAAGGACACAGACAATTATTGAATCCGTTACTATGTTTTTAAGCTATAGCTATTTTTTTCAGCCTGTGATTCCTTCTAATATATTGAAGTCATGGGCTCCAGCTTAAAGTTTGGGTCATAGATTGGTAAATACTTCAAAAACCATAACAAATTTATTTGTGAGAAACATTCCAGGTCTTGATAGAATAAACTATTTTGAGAAATGATTCCCTTCGAGGTAATAGGTTTGGATAATTTTTCACCCAAAAACATTTGAATTTGAGAAACGATTCATGCCTGAATTGTTCTCAGATTCCTGATGATTGGTGCCTGTTCGTGATTGCTGCAGCCAGAGATGCAGTTGGTACCCACTGTCATTTTGCTAAAACGTGGATGGTTTTGACGTTCGTGTGAGAATACTGCGACAGTTTTTTAATGTTTTTTCACTAAGTAGACACTGTATTCATTCAGCTGAATCTTCCACATTTTATGTTTCTTTCTTTATAATTTTGCCTATAAATAAGTATTTCGTTGACAAAAACCAATCTATGACCCCACCTTTAAGGCTTCCTAGCGGAACCAAGGTCTAAGTCGGTGTCACATTTTCACCAACAACATTACAAAATATAGTTGTCCAATAATGTTACGGCGCTGCTGAATAGTTAAATAGCTAACAAAAATAGAGCTGTTTTTCTAAACACACGCATACATTGAAAAATACAAAAAGTGCTTACTGGCATATCATCTTGTGCAATGCGCTTCTCTTTAAAATTCACATCGTGATTACTATATACTTAATATTACAATGAAAACAGATTAAAGAGCTAGGTCAAAGGTCATTCTTGCTGACCTTAGACCTGAGGCTAATTACTGATTTTGTGGCATCATTAGTCAGTCGTGTGTGCGAAGGGTTATTATAGAGATAGGTTACCGACACTACACTACAAAATCATGACAAATGTACTAGGAAAAACTTATATACACTTTGAACTTGGGTCAAATAGTTGGCTTTAAGTACAGCACTGAATAGTGTGGCAATGTGTACACAATTACTGGCTATCTAATTATATGTTTTCTTTGCATGTGCAAGAAGCTTTTTAAAGATGTATATCATTTTCTATTTTACCCCTGCTTTTTTTCTTTTTCCTGGCAGTATATTTAATAGCTACATTTAATGAATAATTTATAGATAATTTTACGCTTTTAAGATTCTGCGGTATGGTAATTAATCATTAGAATGGCAACGCGCGTAGTCGCTGTACGTCTTTCATTAAGACCTTTTAGTCTATTGTCTAGCATCAGGGGGAATATTTAGTAATCGATCAACAAGTATATGTACTTCCAACCATAAAACCTGTCCACAATTGACAAACCTGTGGGTTAAGTACCCCACGAAAAAAATGTAGTTTGAACTATACAAACTTTACTGCTGTGTGGCTAAGTGCCAACCACTGTTTTAGAATCATGTATGAAATAAAACAATATTTCTCTCTCATTGTCAACTTGCAATAACTGAAGGACTACAACCTACCACTAACTACACATGCAATGCTTCATCAAGTTTATAACTAAACAAAGGTTAAGTAGTTAAGCATTGCTTTAGAAAAATACATTAATTGAATACTTTCACAATCTTGACAAGAATTGTTACGATTAATACTGGTAAAATGCTAGGGCTATATGAATACAATTTATTCAATTTAACAATTTTTCAAATTAATTCAATATCAAATTTGTGTTTTAACTTTTACGTTACAACACCTTTTTATTTGCTTGGCTATAATATTAACTTTTTTTACCCGTACACAAAGGGAAAACACAGAAAAGAGGTTTCAGCAAGTACCTTGATAGAAAAATTGAATGAATTTGGAAAAGAAAAAAAAACAAGGGGGACAAATAATATGTTCATTCCAAATAGCATGGTTATATTGAAGTTTGCCATTATCACTGTCTGGGCGCTTCATCAATCATTTCTATATTCCCCTGCAGCAACAAAGTATGAATAAATCTGTTATGATATGAGACACTTTCAGCATAATTGCCTCAACACCTGACAATAACAAATTCACTTGGCAGTACAAACCAATTATTTCCGTTATCGTAAGGCTTGATACCTACACCCGCTTGTTCAATGTGGTGCAGAATTTATAATACAAGCACAGCAATTTCTTTCAAGGAGGGTTGCATGGTTCAGGCAAACACAAAGTACGCATTAAGGTGATCGCAAAAACACCGAGCAGGTTGAAACTGATTTGGTGCAGATCTTGGTTTGGAATAATTACTTGTGCCTTTTTGTTTACGATCCTTTTTATACTATTCTAAAGATTTATGACAATATTGAGAGATTTATAAAAACTATTCATGAACACAGTATTAGGAGAAAAGTGTCAGTTACATGTACAAAAGCAAAAAAAAATAAAATATTTCAGTGGAGTGAAACTACAAGGGCCGAGGAACAAAGAAGAGACAACCTAGTAACAGGCTGAAAGAGCTTTAAAAAGGGGTCCAATTTCACAGGCCCACCAAGTGCCAGTTAAAGTTGTGCTTAACAGAAAACAAGTTACCAGGCAAAAATACAATGTATGGCAGATGCTTTGATTGGTCCCCTGTTGCATTAGTTTCTCGCTTGGCACTCATAAGAATGTTGATCCTGAAAATTCAGAGCAAATGTCTAGTAAATTGACTTAATCCTTTAGTAAAGACAACGATGACATTGTCTTTACTGTATCAATTTTTGAAAGACCTGATTAGCTGTTTAAGGATAAACTTTCAACTTATGATCGGAAGTATAGCTTGGAGACAGGAGAACAGAAATAAAGATGACATTGAAAATAAGCAATAAATACCCTGTGTGGCATCCTATAGGTAGAGCGTTAATGCTTGATCCCTTTATTGTACGATCAATTCAATTGAAAGGTTTTCTTTCTCTATCCCCTACACCATCTAGACTTTGTGGGGGAACTCCATACGCCCGTTGTCATGGTTGTACGCCACGCTATATCCGCCGTTCTGCAGTGAGGGGTACATGGGCGGATAGTTGGGGTACGGCGACCCCCTATTTATCCCATTCATACTGTGCTGGTGTGGGTGTGTGTAGCCCTGCTGCGGCAGGTGCTGGTGCGAGTGCTGGTGGGGAAGGGACCCCATGCCGTTCATGCCGTTCACGCTGCCGTTCATGCTGCGATCGGGGGGCCCGCCGTTCATTCCATGAAGGCCTTCATACATCCGGCTGTGAAGTCCCGGCATGGGGTGCATCCCCCCGGGCATGCCATTCGTCGTCGACGCAGAGGACGAGTATGAAGAATAGTTGGAGTTGTGGGATGGGTAGGAACCCGGCCGAGGTGTTGGGGGAGTTCGGTACTGCTTGGAGTCGTCATCTCCACCCTTCCTGCAGCAGCAGCAACACGCGATGCACGTGATAAAGATGATGAGGATGAGAAGGCCGATGGCACCACCGATCGTTGCCACGACACCAAGGCCTAATCTCTCTATCCCAATCTCAATGAAGTTACTTGGTTCTGGAAATATAGAGAAACAACCTCTTTAGATATAATGTCGTAATAACGATCAACAATGTTATTTGTATCCCATACATTTCAAATAATACGGCTAGCGGGGCAAGGTTTCTTTCACTTTCAGACCATCATGATAAGCACTATAATGGTCAAAGGCAACATCACAGAATGCGGACCCGGCCAAATTTAAACGAACGGTCTTTTGAAGTTGATTTTGACAGGTGTTAATTGGGTTCTTCTGCTTCAGAGTGTAATCTGACTTACATGTATAAACTCCCGTCAAATCCCCAACCATTCCTGCTCAGACTGATTGGTAATTGAAGTGAACATGATCAGTTTTATATTCTAGTTAATCCAACAATGAAGTCCTGTCTTCTGGGGAAAATGTTTTCCTTCTTAAATTACACAGATGCAATGACCCCTTTTGGTGTGGTCTTTGCTCTAGTGCCCCTTAAAAGATTTTTCCAGTAGCCATCCCATGATCACTCTTATATTCCAGTCACATCTTGAAGGGACAAATGTTTCCTTCTTAAATTACACAGATGTTATGACAACTTGTGGCATAGTCCCTGTTCTGGTGCCCCTTAAAAAGCTTTCCCAGTAGCCATTCAGATCTCGTGCCCCCTTTGCAGAATAAGCAAGCCTCCACCTTTCACCAATAAAATTCTTGGCCTAGTTTCTAGTGTTACCTGCTTTGCACAATGCATAAGCTTCGTCTGAGTCGTCATTACAGTTAGGGACACCGTTACATGTCAGGACTTCATCGATGCACATACTGTTGTCCACACAACGGAAACAGTCATCTGATCCTTCTGTGGAACACAACAAAATAAAAGGAAGACCAATATGACATGACATGAAAGTGACATTCCAGCTATACAAATTTTATGTTTGATGTGACGGCCAGTGCACGAGTGCAGAAACTGGGTTAGAGTTTACAGCAGTTTATTTATCTATAAAATTGAAACCATAGTTTTAAAAAATTGCTATATATGGGTTTTTTAATTAAAAAAAAAAATATATATATATATATAAGTAAGTAGAACTTAAAAAGAAGATTGATTTCATAGAAAATATAGTCTACGTTTGAGTTAATTTCTCGCTTTCGATACACCTAAGACACCTAAGAGAAAGTTTTTGATCCGGGAAACTGTTCCACAATGAAGGGGTAGCAGAAGTAAGCGATTGTTCACCCCATCATGATGTTAAAGGCACTGTACACTATTGGTAATTATCAAAGACCAGCATTCTCACTTGGTGTATCCCAACATATGCATAAAGTAACAAGCCTGTGAAAATTTTGGCTCAATTGGTCGTCGAAGTTGGAAGAAAATGATGAAATAAAAAACACCCTTGTTGGACAAATTTGTGTGCTTTCAGATAGGAATAAAAGACTTCTAGCT
>JAUELU010000053.1:4589048-4601195 GCA_032357145.1 Evasterias troschelii | reverse complement strand
TGAATATAAAAGCAAGTTACACAAATAAAGATTCAAACAAATGAGTTTTTGAAAGTCCCTTGAAAATCTGAAGAGAGCCAGCTTGGCGAATATGAAGACTGAGAAAATGAATAATATTTAACCCCCATGAAAAGTTTTAATGACACAGACCCCAAAACAAATTTTAAAGGTTGGGTCATCATTAGTTTTGTTAACGCCATGCTAATTTATAGGTTAAATTATAAAGAAATTGTACAATAAAAGTCACACTATTTAAATTGACAGTTTTAGATGAGTGCAGTGTCTCCTAGCTGAGAAAATAGAAAGAACAACTTTCACAGTATTTTCACACGAACGTCGAATCTGTCCACGTTTAGCAAGGTGACAGCGGGTATACCAGTCGTAAATCTGGCCGCAGTATTCGCAAGTGGACGCCAACACTCAGATATCATGAATAAATCATTTCTCAGATTTAAAGGCACTGAACACGTTTGGTAATTACTCAAACCATTTTGCATAAAAACTTACTTGGTAACCAGCAACGGAGAGCTGTTGATAATATAAAACATTGTGAGAAACCAATCCCTCTAAAGTAACGCAGTTTTTGAGAAAGAGGTAACTGATCACTAAAATAATAAAAGACTTCATGCATGAAGCCTTTTATTATCATCTGAAAGCACACAATTGTGCAACAAGGCTGTTTTTTCTTTCTTTATTTTCTTGCAACTTTGATGACCGATTCAGCCCAAATTTTCACAGGTTTGTTATTTTATGCATTTATGTTGGGATCCAGCGAGTGACAATACTGGTCTTTGATAATTACCAAACCTGTTCAGTGCCTTTAAGTGTTTTGGGGTGAACAATTATCCAAACCATAGTTTACTTTGAAGTGATTACTTTTCCAAAATAGTTTATACTACCAACATGTGCAGTGCTTCTCACCGAGTAAGTCTTTATCATTAATGTATGGAGTAGTAACTTATCTATGACCATGCCTTAAAGAATAAGAGAAAATCGCAAACAATCCCCTTCTTTGAAATTAACGTGAAACTTTTACACAACGCCACAGATAATGATAAAATTACAAACATTTATTGAAAAAAAAAAATCCTCCCCAATTTGTGCCTTATTTACATTGTGTTATGAAATTGGACACAGGGGGAGCTAACCTGCAAAAAGGCATCACAATTCTGGCCCGACGCACACATCTGGAATTTGTAGTTAAAATGAGTTTCTTGCGAGCTCCACCCCTCGACCATCTGCCGGATGTTGCCGAACGGGCTGACGGCCACGTTCTTACCGTTCCCCATGTTCTGTAGGTCTTCGTAGAAAATGGCATGCGAATCGCCCCCTAGAGACGACGAGCTCATGTAGTCGGAGCCCGCCTCATCGCTGAGACTTTCACATGTTGCCATGGCAGCTGCTTTGGTTGCCAACCCTTCGTCCCATCGCTAGAACAAAAGAGATGGTTAGGAAATTAATTTGCAATTAAAACAAATTTGTGTGTCCCGATTGCAAGAATAGTTCATTGAATTTAACAACAGAGAAAAACAAACGAAGGAGAATTTGGATTTTTAAACAGGAAACGCAACCATGGTGTTTTTGTCGTTGTCGTTGTCGTCGTTGTCGCCGTCGTCGTCGTTGTTGTTGTTGATGGTGTTGTTTTAGTTTTAGTTTTTGTTTTGTTGTTGTTGATGCTGTTGTCGTAGCCAGGTTGTGCAACGTCACATTGACATTGCGCGTTTATTATGCAATGCACTAAAGTTAGATTTTAATTTCGATTTTATAGCACAAAACGGCAGATCTATGGTTAAAGTCCTATTCTGTGTGGATCTTTACCGTGGTGGTGCGGTCAGCTTTTCTCACATTCACCCGAATGTGTCCGGATCCAAACAGAGGTTGGAATGGCAATACGTTAGTGTGGTACCTTAAAGGCAGTTTATACTTTTGGTACTGATGTCAAAGACCAGTATCCTCACTTGGTGTATCCCAACATACATTAAACAACAAACCTGTGAAAGTTTAAGCTCCATCGGTCATTGCAATCACCAGAAAAAAACCTTAAGTGTTTTCACTGTTTTCAAACATCAAGTTTTTGACTCAATTGTTTGACTAATTGTTTGACTCATTTCTCAAAATCTGTAGCATTTAAAGCAAAAATATTTCAAAGGGAGTTTCCCATCATGACCATCTTTATACCATGTAAGTTATGTGTTAATCTGTGAACATATACTTTTACTCTTACCAATGTTACAAACAACCTTTAAAGTATCTTCACTACTGATATACGAAACATCATCAAGTTCGACAATCGTACCATAACATTTCTTCCCGTTTTATAGGCATAGCTCCGCGTTACCTCTTATTAACGAACTATGAGATTGTAAAGACGTGTACATAAATACGATACGTGCATGCATGAACAAAATGTAAAATATCTCTGTCTCATTTGCTTTTAGGTGGGTCATGCCAGATCTTGGATTCGTATTTTATATTCTATAATTATTTTACACTGAAGAGCCTGCCAAAAAGCACAATAAGGAGAGAATCAGAGAGAGGAAAAAAATCTTGAAAATGGCGCGAAAGCTCACAGAACAACACGCGCCAGGTTTGAACTGCGACCACGCGTGCGGCAAACATACTTTTGTCACGGAACCCGCTGTCATCAGATAAGAAAGACTATCCTACCCGATGCGTGCACATGTAGTAAACAGCGTCTTGAAAATACAAAAAAGCCCTAGAGAAATTGAAACTCATATAAAGCAAACCGACATGCGAGTATGAATAATGTAATCGGAGCATACCCTTGATACCTGCCGTAAAGCAGATATTGGTACAAAGAATCGTCTTTATAGAAGAGCGGAAGTTGGTGAATCAATATTAATTGCTATTTAATGTCGCAACGCAAACCCTTGCGGCGAAGTTGCAAGCTCTATCAGAAGTCCATGGGTAAAACGGGCTTTGTGAAATCGGGTATTGTTTAAATTGGCCGCAGCATAAGATGTGTGACGATTGTACTATGCATTATGGAGTCAAACATTTAACTTTGGATCACTTCTTTATGAATGGATGAGCAGTAAAATATCTAATCTATGGCCAACTTTGATGAAGCGTTGCTTTTCGTCTAGAGGTGATCACCTAGCTCAGTGAGGCTGGTTCGCCACTATAAATTCATTGCACAATTTGTTTCGGAATTTGACATAGCTTCTTCAGCAGAAAATGTTGCTTAACAATTTTCTCCTAAGCAGAAATGTGCAGGATACCAGTCACAAATACTACATGTGACATGGTAGTTTTGGCTGGTAACCTTAATCTTGTTAGCAAAATTGTGCTGTGATTAGCTAATTGTTGTGCTTTTTTAGCAGCTCTGTGAAATGGGGCCCTGGTTTACGCTGGTTTGAACATGGGCTCCATGCTGGCCGAATAATATTTAATTTGCTTGAATATTTAAGACAAATTAATTTGCCTCGACACCCTAAATCATTATTGCTTTCTTCGACTGGAAGCAACGTATTTGAATCCGAATGAATCAACTGGAAAAATTGTTTGATTACTGTGAATTGTAATTAACCGCCTTGAAATGAATCAAGGCCAACCGTTTAATTCAGTGTTTAATAACACTTGAACTCCTCTAAAAGCTGCCAGTTCCGAAGTTTAAGATCAATCTATTGGATCTGCCTAGTTTGGGATAAAACATTTCTGGAATGTAATTGACTAACTCAGTGTAGACCTTTATTATGGTGCAGTCGTCTTGATTTTTTCCCGTTCAAATCAGTGAGACCAAACCGAGGCTGGAAGGTCCAACATTCTGGTTCCTTTTGTACAATGAATATTCGCAATCATTTGTTATGGGATAAAATGAACATGGCCAAGATGGTGGCAGCATGATACAAGTCTATCTATATAATAAAGCGTTTGTACAGATTTTACGAAAGTGCATTTTAGAAGCATCCAGTGAAATTTTTCGTAAATTTCATTGTTTTTAAAGAAAAATGCAATTTTGTATCATTAAGAAGCGATGGTCGGCCGACCATCGTTTGATCGTGAGTGTTATAAAATACAAGAAGACCTGCCTGACAGCTTAAAATTGTCACAATTTTTTCTCGTTTCTCCTTGGCAGTCACGGATGCAGAAAACGTAAACAGGTTGGCGAAACAATATTTTATATTGAATCCTACCACACAAATCTACATTTATTTTCTCGTAGCACACCAATCACCAATAGTTTAAATACAAAATCTTCCTAATGGTATAAAAGGAAACCCCGGTGTCACTGTTAAACAACTACTTGTTATGTACCGTACTCAGAGGGCGGATCCAGGGGTGGTTATAGTTTCAGCAAAGGTTAATTCAGTTTCATTGCAATACGCATTCAAACTCACGCATGTTTCCCGATTTCATTCGAACTAGGGTTTCTTTTTAGCTGTTGCATTCAATTTCGTTTTCGCGCATGATTTCGTTCCACTCGTTCATTCTATTTCATTCATTGACATTCAAGACATATACATTTTCATCATTCTTCAAGTGAATTTCTACTACCGATTTTACAACTGACCAAATTGAGAGGTTGAGCGGCCTCTTGCTGTTGGCTTTTGCGAAATTGAACAATCTTTGCGACCTAATGAATTCGACTGGTCTGTTGTAACTGAATAACTCCTTTTGACTATATTGAATGCTGATGCATATAGGGGCGTTCAATTTCAAGCGAAATGAATAGGCTGGGTGTTAAATTAACTGATTTTGGGGGCTGAAATTGTGACGGGATATCATTTTCCGTTAATTGTAAATTTTAAGCTTGCGCCTTCACATACCGGTAACATTAGTCCCGACGACGATACCCTGTTGACCTTTATCATTGTGTGGCCATCTTTCTTTCCCTTCTATTCGACTTAATGTAACCAAACCGAGGCTGGAAGGAAAATATAGTCTGTTCCTTTCCTGATGTGAGAATTAGAACTGCCACTGTCAATGTTGTGTGCAGGGTTCCTGACAATGACCAGGATAATATTACCCGCTTGTGTCGTTCGTCGCGTCCATTCAGTTCAAAGTTTTATTCAAAGTTTTATTATAGTCACTTTAAACGTACGTGAAATTCCTTTTCCTTGTACGTGTGAAAAGTATATATAAAAATACAAAAAAATACAGTTGACTTTGTAGTGATTTTTCTGGGTCTTTCTCGAGTTTTCGGGGGAGCCCCTCGCGGATGAAATTCTGGATCCGCACCTAGCTGCTACCGGCACTGTTTGGTGATCGGAGCTGTGGTTAAATTTAACAGCACCGGTACCGTATCGTATAACTTCTTGCCAAAGTGTGCTATTGCTGTTGTTGCTATTCTCATTTCGATTATAGATCACACACACACAAAACACCACCCTCAAAAAAGGGGCGTCTTGAATAATGGCAACAACAAAAGAAAATGATAAAAACAGAGCATCTATTTATAATGTCTGTGTTTTCATTTCAACCCCCTCTCCACCCGCCGATCGTTTTTAGAGAAGAAAGTCAAACTATAGAAAGAGCCAGGGTAAGGAAAATAAGTGCACCCTCGCTCTCACGTTGACACACAATATACCGAGATGTTCAGCTGTTTGTTCGTCCTCTAATAATTTAAGTTAACAAAGAAACTCCCAAATGAAAACACAAGACTTAACGGAAGATAACTGCAATGGGAGCTGAAGGGGACGATATCAGATACAAAACACATAGCCAGAGGCTACAATACCCGTATCAATGCCCTCCGTTAACTGCGGTTGTCCTCATTTGGAATAAAAAGAGAGAAGAAGAAAATTGAGCGAAGGATATGAGGGAAGGATTTCCCGCCTAAAATCGCTGATTACACCGCGCGTGACTTCCCAACGAGCGCCTATTTCTCTCTCTCCCTCAACGCTAATCTTTCATGTCATATCGATATGGGGAGTTGATATCTCAGTGCGGGTCAGTGGGATGAAATCCAATGCCCGAGACCCCGCAAGACTCTTGTTTTCATTCTGTGTATACCCGTCACACACCGCCTACGAGTGTTGTCCAGATGACTCCGCCAGCGCTTTACCGCAGCCTTTGTGGAGATCCGATTTCCAATTCTTTTTAATATTCGAATCCCCGTGCTTTCCGAGCGACAAAATAAACCCCAACACTTCAACATTTTTTGGTGCGTTAAACAGCAGAGTACAGACAAACGGTCTTGCCGAAGGCTTTGAACTAATCGATGTATATATCCCCGAAGTTTGGATTGATCATGTATGGTAAAAATAGTGTCCACCCAATCTTTCTAATAGACAATTTGATTTGCCAAAGATTTATTGATTAGTTAATTTTTACAGACGTATGGTCATTTTGTTAACATGGGATCCAGTTTCCGTTGATATTGAAAAAGTGGTACAAGTGGTATATATGTTTTTGCCATATTTGTTACTTGTAGGTAATGTTAAGAGAATGAAATTAAAACTGAACTTTGATATAAACAAAACAGACGTTCTCACGAGCTTTTGCTGCATGGCGATTAAAGAAATTATGCATAGGGTTCCTCAAGGGTTCATTCTTGGTCGATTTACCACAAGGGGCCCCAAATGCGGATTTTATTTGAACAATAGACTGCATGCTATGTTAAAATACGTTTTGATGTGGTATGTTTTATGCTCCGATAGCTTGCTTAACGATACAACTCTGGTCAATATCTACGAACTTTATAATTTTTTCCGAACCATGGCAGAGACATCACGACGTCTCGTAATACATGCAAACGCACCACAAGAAGAAAAAAATTATTAAGGAACTTTTGTTTGTTGTCAGCCTCACATAAACAAGTAAAACTGAAGGGGCCTTTAGGACGTCAAGATTGCGAAAGTGTATGATTTTTTTTTCTAAAGGGGAAAAAAAAAAGAGAATTTCAAAGAAAACAAGTCGGTTGTTGAACTCTCCGGTGACACACGTAACGTTCAGAGTTTAATCGTTTAAGATCGAAAACCGAAGATGAGTTCGTCTTGTCAACAGCCGATCAAGAGAGAGAGAGAGAGAGCGAGAGAGAAAATACCCCCTTCATCAACACCGGTTTTTACAACCGTGCGGAGAAACCAATTTCAGTAGGGTGATCCAGCATAAGCCTAGCCCTTGTGTGTCACAGCTCACAGATCGTCAATCAATCTATTTTCAAACACACCACGAGCTTGAGCTTCGCGCACTGTCCTGTACTCTTCTATCATTATCACTGTCAACATGATATCTGTACCGGATCGAAAAACCTATCAACTGAAAATCTCTGTCTTTGGTGATAAAATTGCGGTCACTTTAAAGAGGCGTCCTTTCCCCTTATTAAACTGAGGAGATGATTTTTGACCATAGCGTTTATACTCGTAAGAAAAGCTTGAAGATAGAAATTACGGCGAGTGGGTCAAACAAAATTGAAAGGAGTTCAAATCCGATTCGGGTTGGTGCTAGTCTTGATTGGCGACGCTGTTTTTTGTACTAGCCAACAATAGAGGGCGCTACATTGACTGTTTGGGAGGCTGACTCAGAAGGACTGGGCAAATCTATAAATCTGGATCGAAAAAGATTTTTAGATTTTGTGTTCGTTTTGATCCAGATGTTCGTGTGATACAGATATCTCTTCTCCAGTTATTCGTGTTGCGGACAGTAATTACTGTTGCGATATCGCACCGCGTTAAACAAAATGAACGTCGCCAATCAAAACTAGGTTGGTGCAGGATCGATGTTTAACTCGCCAGCCCACGATGACCGGTAATTGGGAAAAGTCATTGACCGTGTTGTTGTGAGGTTTCCCCGCCAAGGCATAATCGTAGTCTCCCTCCTGTCTGCATACACCCATCGGACCTTAAGGGGAGTGTTTTTGTCATTAATAATAAAACAACTACTAAGAATGTAAGCACGCATGCATGGATGACTGGTGAAACAATCACAAATAAACACACTCAGCCAACATTTCCACCTTTGAGTACAATATGAAAACAGTGTATCAATTGGATACGACGTGTTCGTTCAGTCAGTGCAATTTAACTTCAAATAAATTCCACTTCAGGTGTATTAAATTTCATTTGTCAGAAAATCGGTTTTTATCATGAGGAATCCTGAATGGATTTAAGCACACCTTGTTTTGCGAACCTTTACATCAATTGGTTTTTACCGTGCCAAACAGCTGATACTGTCTGAAATTTCGACTGACAATGATGTTTGCGGTTTGAGTGGTCTTTTGAATACGAGTCTAGGGCCTCAAAGTTCATGCGTGCTACTTCAAACGTTGAGTGCATTCCCCGCGAAAATCCTTGAAACGGAATTAGAAGGAAGGATCATCGCTTTTTAGTAGAGAATCAGGTCACACGTTGTAGTGTCGAATCACAAGAATTTTTTTTTTAAATTTTAGTTGGGCAGTGAGTATGTGCCATTTCGACCATTTTCTTAAAGGTGTCATACATAGGGTTGGCAGAAAATAGTGAGAAGCCATGCACAATTTTCAGCATGTAAAAACATTGTCCTTAACTTTGGTCGTAACAACCCAAATCAGCTGTTGCGTTTTAAAGGTTTTCTCGAATACGACTTCATTTCAGCCGGAACCTTTTCACAGAAAAATTGTTCATGTATAATCGAACGATGACTAGAGCATGCTAGGAGAAACGTTGCGACCAATTAATGACTCACTCCGCGGCATTGAAGTTAATAACGGGAAGTCCCCTCGATCCACTAAGCGAAAGTAGTAGTCTTGGCCGATTTCCTATCTTGCGCCCAGGTAACATTTTATAAGCAGAACAGATCTTTTCAGAAATGAGAAGTCTCCCGAATTGAGAAAAATCGCTCCGCGACAGTAGACTTAACTACAAAACAAGTTCTCAAAAGAACATGATCTATACCAAGCAAGTATACGTGTTTCGCACACCAAACATACATTGATACCTCACCATGCACTGCCTCAAATCCCCCCATACATGAAATTCATAATCAGTAAACTTTCGAGACAAGACAATAATGTTTTTTATTCCTTACAAATCCTGAACAGGCCGTCTAATACTTTAAAAGTTTTGAATTAAAGGTTCAATACATTATTAAGATGGCATTATTAGTGTTATATAGATCACCTATTGCAGGTTGGTAATTGTAAGGTGTGTTTACTGAGAACGAGGATTGAAATCAATGATTTGTTCCAAAAACCAATGAAGCACTATACCTTTAAGTCAAGTAATTGAATTCAACGGTACAAATGGTATCACTTCGTTTATCCGCTCGGTCATGCACAAATTCAGATCACCCCAAGGCATAGACAATTAACACATCAAGTATAGATATTGGCATAGGCATATACGTACTCAACCACCGCGGGCAACCAATGGCAATAGTAATGCCGTTCAACTCCAGTAACATGCTCTTCTCTCAACTAAGAGAAAGTCACACACACATCCATACGAAAATATGTCAATTATTCTCCCGCACAAGACTTGAATGCTGGTGTGTCAGTTTGTAGAATACATTATACAGTCATATTTCAGCCAGCCAGTGGAATTCGATTCTGATATAGCCGCAAGGCTACACCCGAGAAGCGTCGATCCCCGCTTTGCAAGACAGGCGTGAACAAGCAAGGCAAGCCGATCGCCCGCGAGTCAACTCCACCTCGCCACGTGTTGGTCGCAGACGTGACTTTCCCGCCACTTCGTACGCGGTGACCTTTGGCCCCCCGCGGCAGTGGGACGGCGATGGGATAAAGACTGGTGTGATGAAATGACTGGGGGTGAAGGATAAATGAGGGCAATGCACGCAACTGACAAGAACACGGATCGATCATTATTAAAACAATTTCCGATAGACTTGGGGAACAGTGTCATCTTGACACCACAGCACCGATACTTCGTGCATTATGGATTCCTCTGACAGAAAATTGATCCAATCAGCCGCTGGCGTCATTTCTCAATGCCACAAAGGAGCTGTAGCGTTATTTAAAGGTTGTGTGACACTGTGGTTTCCTTATTTATAGTGTTTCACCTCTCCTAAAAATATGACTAAAATTACTTGTATCGATACGTGCATTGGAACTGTTTAGCTGCACATAACTCAGGTTGCTTATGGCTTAATAAAGAGGAAGGGCATGACTGTTTTGATTTTGTGATGCACTCATATTCCGATAGATAGAGTCCTCACGTGAGTGGGGGAAAAAATCAAAAGTCTCTACCCTCACGTTGAAATGGTGTTATTTGCAATTGTATTCAATACTCTTCAAGTACAAAATTTGTCAACATCCAAAGCATCTGATGACATCATTCTGAGAAAAATGGGTGTCTATAGGCCTACTTGTGATTTTTTCCACACTCACTTGAGGACTCTATTTAGTGGAAAATGAGTGCACCACCAAATTGAATTGGTCATTTCCCTTCCTTTTAAGCTTAGCTGCAGAGTGTTGAGTCCGAGCGCCCTAACCCCAACCTCAATCAATTCCTTACAAAATGATGAAAGAAAAACACAGTTGGAAGACCAGTCAGAAACACTTTACATCACATGGTGTTTTGCTGGTGACATTTTCATTTAAGTGCTTAGCAAAGAAGTAAAGGGAAAATTGTTTGGCAAATTTGTGTGCCATGGCAAACACAGAGGTTTAAGGAACATCGTCACAATAATGCATGATTACATGGCATCTTTTGCTGGTGACCTGCTTTCGCCTCGCAAGATTCACTTTGTGCATATTTGTACACTGAAAAGCTGTTATAACCACTTGGGACCAGATTTACATAGCTTCTTTTAAGAAAAAGGTATTGCATTAAACGATGGTAATGCAAAGGAAAATAAGCAAAGGGCCCGTTACAGTTAATTGACATGGTACTGTTGCTGGTATTTTTTTTCTTTCTGGTAAACAAAATAAAGTTGGAATGTTTGGGCACGAGAAACTTTGTAAAATTGTACACGTCGACATTTGATCAGCAGAACTGAGCAAGGATAAATTCTTATCAAGCGCTACCCAACACCTGGCTGGTAACCTCTTGTGGTTAACAAATCTTAAGCTGACTCTAATGGTACAATAGTTTAAATCGGACCTTCACATCACATATTTAAGTTTTACTTTGGCTTTAAAAAAAAAACTGAGTTGGACGCCTTCGATTGAAATACAACATCATTTTTAGAGCGTTAATAAAGAGTCACCCAAAGCATTTCCCTTATCTCCACAGTACAGTCAGAGAATATAATAATGCCCTAAACTGCCCGATGAAATGAATCGCGTGACACTATTATATGACCCTAGGCCGTTGATCTTAACTTATCAAATTCATGAAATATGACACAATAATTGTTTTTCGCAAAGGAAATTGGATCGTCTTACACGGCTTACCGGTAGAATAGCTTAATAGCCATCCCTGGAACGATTACTTTCAAGACTTCCATCACTATTAAAAAATGATCTTTATATTGTTTTTGCTTTTGTTTTTTACTTTAATATCAGTTAAATAATAAAAGTGTGTATTACATTTTGAGTTGTATAAAGGGAGGGGAGGGGGCGCAGAAAGAAGGCTTGTTTTACTCATCATGAGA
Organism: Evasterias troschelii; assembly: GCA_032357145.1. Classification (NCBI taxonomy): domain Eukaryota; kingdom Metazoa; phylum Echinodermata; class Asteroidea; order Forcipulatida; family Asteriidae; genus Evasterias; species Evasterias troschelii. Next base: position 4,589,699 of record JAUELU010000053.1, on the reverse strand, counting down.
TGCAATTATGTTTGACCTTTTGGTATATTCATTCCATTTGTATTGTAGCCTGGGAAATGTTTAACCTTTTAAAAGAGGGGTTCCAAGGTCAAAAGGAAGTTGTGTGATGCACTCATTTTCCCAATAGATTGAGTCGTCATAAAAGTCGGGGGAAATGCCAAGTCTCTACCCTCACGTCAAATTGGTGTAAAAATTTAATTATATTTTATACCGAGAAAAAATTGAAACATATTGCCATCAAATGTCAACAACAAATGGGTCTGTACATTCCAATGAGGACATTTTGCGCCAGTCAGAATGTCAAATTCAATGCCATTTTAATTGATACATCATCGAAATTCAGGAATAAATCAGCAAACCTCTTTGCAAAAAAAAATGTACAAACCAAATATTTGGAATGTGACGTCATCGAACCTTGTTTGGATTTTAACAAAAATTGCACTTAAGAGTATCAAATAAAATGTAATTTTACACCGTTTAACCTGAGCTTAGAGACTTGTATTTGTTTTGGCCCATTTGTATAAAGGACTCCATCTGTCGGAAAAATATTTCATCACAAAACTGAATTTTGATCTTGATGTATTTAGGGATACCATTATTTCAAGGATTGTGAGCGACAGTGATTAAGTTCACTATGAGTCATCATTCGTT
>JAUELU010000053.1:4554737-4570228 GCA_032357145.1 Evasterias troschelii | reverse complement strand
AAAGGTGTCAATTTTTGAGAACTGTCATTCAAAAAACAATCCGTAATTCAACTTACCAACATTTGTCAATACAAAAATAAAATAGTTGTTTTGTATATACATCTCTCATACGAGTTATTTTTGTCATAATACTTAATAGGTCTATATAATAGTCCCTGATCGAAACGGTGGTGAGTGCAATTCTATACGGCAACCAGACTATTTAAAATATATTTGCAGGGACAACTTCGCCTTGAAAATATTTCCCAGTGCTTTTGTTGATTTAAATTGAAAGAGCTGCTTCAAGTTCTTGACTCAAAGGTCGGTTTGTTTATTTTCCACTCGAGAAAATATCATTTCATAAAACAATGGTTTTGAAGAAAATGATATTTGTTGAGAGAAGGGCCATCTAGTAATACTATAGTCTTATAAAGCACACGTACTCGAGGTGTTTTAACAAACAGAAACATTATGAAAATGTTGAATAATGAGACAAATTTATTTAGCACCTTATAAGGGTTGATAAGGTGCTGCGGGCATTCAGCAGCCACTGCCAGAAACACCGATGCAACCCCCCTTCTCTTAGCCTTGTGTTAATCTGGGTTCTTTTACATCCCATCCGAAGGACGAAGCAATAATGGTTAAGTATCTTGCTTAAGGACAAAAGTGTCGAGACTAGGACTCAAACCCACACTCTGTTGATCATCAGAAAACCAGAGCTTGAGTCCGATGCACTTAAACTGCTCGGCCACGCCGGGGCTTGTATTGATGACCCTATACTGTACATAAGAGAGTGTGTGCATTTCGGCAAAACCTAGACATGAATTCTGAACTGCATTAGCAAGCATAGCTGTCAATTTTCTAAAACAAAATAGAAATTTAGTCTGCTTATAATGTGCTGCTAAATGAGCAGCAGCACATTGTATTTTAAACCCATGTAAGGTGCTGCGTAATGGGCCTCATAACTCAAAGTCCTCAAAAGACTGTCTAAGAAAAAAAAATTGCAATAGGCACTTTGAGACGTCCGTAGTGAAAGCACTGTATAAAAAGTAGTCATATCTTATATTTTTGGCAGTGATAAAATTTATGCCTTTTCATCATGAGCGAAGTTCATAAAAAGGTACACTATTTCAGGAATATCAGCAAGTTACTTCGAAGCTATAAATCTCAAATCTATGAGAGTTTAGGCGAAATTTACAACAACATTTTCCTTTATAAATGTCTCCATATTCCTCGGAGTTTATGATGCGACAATTTGTTTTTACTCGGCTCAATTAGAATTTCCCCAGGCAATGACGTGAGCATGTTTATAAATGGATTTGTCAGCAGGCGTGCTGGCCCTTAAATTATGCAAATCAATTTCACCGAGAAAAGACCCACACAAGTCATTTTTAAATCCATTAAAATAAGGTTACTCTGGCTCTTCAAACGCTGATGTCCAATTAAGGTAACTGCAATTAGGCTAGGCCAAAGGAAGCATGCACCATTGTTTTTGGAAGATACACCCTCTGGTTAAGAACAGAAAACACACCTGTGCAAAACCACGTAAAAAAACAACAACAACAAAACTAAATTAACGGTTTTTTATTTTAATGAGATTTCTAATGAAGTTTCAATTATTTCATCGTAGCAAATCCAATTACGAATGCTTCTGGCACATTACAGTATTTCGTACAAAGACATTTTCATTTTAAAATTAATTAATTCTTGAACAAGAATCACTAAATATAGGCCTAATTCACACTTTTCACACAAAAATAAACCGTAAATATTCTCACGGAAAGTGTAATTTCCCGCAAAATGTTCAGATAAATCGCAACTACTGTCGATCCGCCAAGGGGTTTGCCGAGTAAAACAGGAATCCAAAAAAAAAACAACAACAACAACAACAACATATACCAATATATTGGAACACGCAATCGTTTATTTTGTTTTGGCGCGAAAGAAGTAGCCGATTCAAACGTGGCCTTTTGGAACGTGGTGAACCGTGCAAGACGATGTTTATTCCGTTTCTGCTCTCTCAACCGAGGCTTGATTCATAACAACAAAAAACCACTGCTGACAAAACCCGTTCACTGGAGCAGGTGTCTTTATCCCCTACAGTCCGTCTTGGACAGCCCAACCGTCCCCTCCTGGCTGCCCCCGAGAAAGATTAGAACCCGGTTTGCGTAATCTTGCGGTGTTAGTGGCGGGAATCATAACATATACGCCGAGACTAGAGGCTTTCAGCTGGTGATACGCCTCACATTCAAAAACAACCTCCTTCCGAAATTGAAAACCCAACCTGTGTTGTAATGTTACACTGAGGAAAAATACGAGGCGAGATCAGGCTTGACACGGGCCTTAATTAGTTTTACCGAGGTGTGACTAATCAGGCCCTTAACACCCACCCCCTATGGATGGGTCAATGTTATATTTTACGGAAATGACGTACGCGTGGACATAAGTGCATCCATCAGGATCATCGGATAGTTTTCTAGTTTCTTGATGTCCCGTGTATGAGATTACAATTTCTGTAGCTACAGGCTAAGAGAAACTTTGATTATTGTTCTTGCCATTATCATGCAACCGTCAAGAATCACACGGTCATTTGAAAAAAACAATCCCCTGTTCACCTGATATTGTTTTCGCTTCAGCGGCTTTCTCTAATGAGTGTTATTGTTTTTGTTGCTTCTGTTGTTGTTTTTGTTGTTGTTGTTGTTGTTGTTGTTGTTTTGTTGTTGTAGTGTTGTTGTTAGTGATGTTTCTGTTGTTGCTGTTGCAACAAAATCACACTCATCAGAAATGGAAAAAGAGCAGCATGCTACATAGGCGAAAGCATCAACAAAGGCACCAGCAGTTGCCTAGCAACAGGAGCAAAAGCTACCGCATAACAACAGGGCGTGGGCTGAATGATTAGCAGCGAAGACCAAGACAACAGCAGTAAAAGAACCAACATAATACTATTACGAAAAAACAACACATTTTTATAGGGACAACAGAAATACACAATTGAAAGCATCGACAGCAGCAGCGGCAAAAATGTTAATTCAGTAATCAGCAGCACAAACGATATCCACAGCATCATGCCAACATCAGCAGCACCACTAATTAATAACATTAAGAACGACCATTGCAGTAATTCACAAAACAGCAGAAGCAGCAACAGAACCAGCAACTGATTCTTGAAGAAATTAAGACAAATAACCGAAACTTTGAGCTGTTTACACAATCATCTATCGTTAGAGGTATTTACACCGTGCCTTTGATGGTACATATTATTTTGTTTGCATTAGTTTAATCATCTTTTATAAATCCGTAACTTAGTTGTAAAAAGGGGATAATGTTTTTTTTAAATGTGTAAAGGTTGTTACATCGCAAAAAACCCGTTGGTATACTTAGACCTCCAAACCTCTCGTCCACGAACAAACAGAAAACTCTCGGAGTTAACTTATTTTTGTGTGAAAACGCGATAGTGACGATTGACGTGAAGTGAATCGACCAACGCAGAGATCGCTATTCAATAATGACCAAAATAAGTCAAGATTGATAAATGACTTATATACACCAAAACAAAAACAAAGAAATACATAAAATTATCTCGGTGTTGAGAAACGAGTAAAGTTTCACCAATCCGTTGGTATATCACAAACCATATAACTTCACGAGAAAAGTGTTCAACCAAAAAACAAGTTGTTGATTCAAGACAGTTCTAAAAACAGAACTGATGACGCTCCAAACGCAGATGTCATACCTAAGTGTCACTAACTATAAACTTTCCTATAATGATTTTTTTTTATATGGGCAAATGTATAAGTTACTTCCTCAATGCCTTCTGCGAAATAACTAAAAAGCGCAAAGTCCATTTTGAACCTCCCTTGAACTGTTGTTTACAAACACCCAGACCAAGGCCTTTACCTCCCCGAAGCGAGTTTTCGACGGAATACGCTCTCCTGCGGATTAAGGGGGTAAAATTAGAGGGAAATAAATACAGATATTTTTGGGGTTCCAAACTGTTCTGGCTACAACAACGTAAAGGTCAGTTTATGCCAACACGCGATCGCCTTGGTAACTGAGGTTACAAGTTCCTATAGACGGGAACACTTTGTTGCGTCGGGTTGACACAGTTTAATTCACTGAGAAAAATGTATTTGTTTAAATAAATAAAAAATAATCTTAACTAATTGTGCAGATATAATTCAAAACGTCTCCCAGTTTGAAACAATGAAATATTAGTTAGTCAACATTATTTTTTACATCAAACTCCATGAACCATTTCCCGATATGGATAAAAGTTCTGATAAGACATGTAAGTTGTTTGTTGATGAACAACATCAGTAGGCCTATGGTCTATACAAATTGACAAATGAGTTATGCAGATTTTGTTTTCAATACTCGTTTCTAAGAATCATCGCGTGAATTTATCACTTTAAAAAGACCCTACCGCACCCCCATACACAAACTTTTAAATAGATAACCTCAACGGGAGTACCGCTAATCTACAATTCCCATAAAATCAGCGCTGATTTAAAGGCACTGAACACGTTTGGTAATTGTCAAAGACCAGTTGGTGTATCCCAACATATGCATAAATAACAAGCCTGGAAAATTTGGACTCAATTGGTCATTGAAGTTGCAAGAAAATGATGAAAGAAAAAACACCCTTGTTGTACAAATTAGTGTGCTTTCAGATAGTAATAAAAGGCTTCTGATCAGAAGCCTTTTATTAATTTAGTGAGTAATTACCTCTTTCTCAAAAACTACGTTGCTTCAGAGAGGGTCGTTTCTCACAATGTTTTATACTGTCAACAGCTCTCCGTTGCTCGTTACCAAGTAAGTTTTGATGCTAATAAATATTTTGAGTAATTTCCAAACATGTACAGTGCCTTTAATACAATTCGCTGTGTGCTTAGTTTACATCATTACATTGTTGTAAGATAATTTGCTAATTTGCCAAAAAGAGTGTATTAGCCTATTATCTAAAATTGGTCGCCGGTGTGAAAATTGTTTCCTTCTCGACAGGCGAATTCTGACTGCGACGTTGTTAGCAAACCATCATTAGTTCAGACGCATATCATTGGCACTGATGGGTATACTTTGACATGCGAGGCTGGCTTCTAATATATACTACAAAGTCATTCTTACTTACCATAGAACAAACAGATGAGGAACGTCAGATGTCTTGTCATAGTGCTTGTAATCAGCCACAAAATATCTCTGAAGTCTCCACGTCCAGTTTGGCCCTCACTCGCTCGCTTGCAAACTACTGAACGATCTTCAACAAAAAAGACCCACGGTGGGTTGTTCTAAAAATTACTTTAATTTCTTTTTATATAAAAGAGCTCCTGATAACTACTACACACACGGCACGACACACAATACAATTAGATGATCGTACAAAACCTTGCGCTGGCAGACGATATACGAGCAAAAGTCATTCACGCGCCTTTTTATACGAGTACCTGGACAGTGATATGCAACGCGCGCCCTGATTGGCCAAAAGAAACAATTGACCCCTCCCCCTTTTTGGCGAATACCATACACGGAGGTTTTCCTGCACGAAACTTCAATTGCAAGCCTGTGGCTGACCGTGACATTTCACGTATTGATTTTCCCTCGTCTTTTTCAAAAATTTGCCTTGGAGGCAAGCAAATATTTTGTTCTGATTTCACATCTTGAGGTCAGCATATTTTTGTAAAGAAGACGAAGGCACTTCAATTTGATGAAATATGTTACAAATGCTGTAGAACTCTTCGATTAAAAAATATGGTAATACTGCTCTTCATTTGTACAACCTAGGCTACACACATGTTGTGTGTGCTATTTGCATAATGTAACGTGTTGCGGTATTTGGTAATCATCACGAAGTTAATGGTCAGTCCGAAATCCCGTCATCTTTAAAAATGTTGTATCTAAATAAATTTTGATTGGCTTTCCTGCCAAAAGGCAATTAATATAAGCATAGTTAAATTAGCCAATTCTGCCAATATTATATTAATTTCTTTGTTTTAAACTTCAGGGTTGTAACAGGGCATTTTCTCCAAACTATTTGATGTTCAACGTTTTGAAAAGGGACATTATTCTCTTTCACCGAACAGCCGTAGATAATTGAGCGAGGTATGTAAACTTGTGTGGGTTTTGTAAGAGGATTGGCCTATTAGTCCTACAGCAGAGAGGTGGGTAAGGACAGGCTACTGGGACATTGAATGCAAACTAATAAATATGCATAAATAAATCATGTGTACATGGGGTAATGTGAGAGTATCAAACACAGGTGGTCGATGTATGAAACAAATATTAACATACATGAATATTAATGAGGGGTACGACGGTAGAGGGCTGGATGTAAAGATAGGCCAGTGGCATTTACAAGTTTTCACTTCACGTGTCGCTATTAATGATCCGCTCTCTGGTGAATCAAATTGTCCACTGGGGTAGAAACGCCCTCTGTGACGAACTATCAATCAATGCAGGGGCACGTCATGCCAGCTAACTTATGTTTGTACATTGCGCTTCAAATTTCTAATTACTGACCACGACTGCTAGCTCTGCTAAAGATCGGTATTGACGTAATGTAAATGTTTCCAAGTGTTTGTTAGATGGAACAGACTGAGGAGTGCCTACCTTTCCGGTTGTAATGCTCTCGTTTATGTCGACAAAACTCACTGTTACATGCCAACTTTAATTCATAATACACACATTGTATTCGAAAAAGATAATAAGAAATGAACAAGATAACAAATAAAGAGTACAGGTAACTGTTTAACCATAGAGCGGTAACTATCCATATTCTAACCTCATTTGGAGTAAGTTCGCTGGTACTTCGTATTTACAGCAATCAAGGGCATGATCGTCAAGCATTGGTGTAATTTATGAGCTCTTGTGTTTGCCCTCGAGACTTGTTTCTTCTCTGGTAAGGGATTCTAGGTTCAACAGTAAAATAAAACCCACCCCAAAACGTCATCAACAACGACAATGACAACAACAACGACAACGACAACGACAGCGGCAGCGGCAGCGGCAGCGGCAGCAACAGCGCGGCGACAGCGACAGCGACAGCGACAGCGACAGCGACAGCGACAACAACAACAACTACGACAACAACAACAACAACAACAACAACAGCAGCAACAACAACTACGACAACAACAACAACAACAGCAGCAACAGCAGCAGCAACAACAACAACAACAACAACAACAACAGCAAAACACAATGGAACAATGGACCCCACAGCTTTTTCTTTGTTCAACTTGGACACCCCCCCTCCCATAGCTGTCCCAATTCTTGGTCAGGCTGACATACAAAGTGGCTCTTAAAAATGGGAAATTAACTTGGACCCTGCATCACTTTGACTCACATTTATCCTAAAATGGGTCAAAATGACCCCGAAATGGGTCACAATGACCCCGAAATGGGTCAGGCCCGTTGGGACCCAAGATCCAGGTCAATTCTGAACCGGAAGTTTGGGCTCAGTGAAGAAGAGAAAGTAAGAAATTACGAGAAATTGACTCAGTCACCTAACTCCCGGGCTCCCCGGCCCCTATAACCCACTACGGGACAATCAGGGTGCATGGCCTCGTTTTAGTGATTAATTTTTGTTTTGTTGAAAACATCAAGCACGATCGGCAGCATGACTTATGCTTGATAAAACTGACAAGTCAGAAGTAAGTAGCCAAACACAATCTACAAAAACATAACTTACATTAATTTCATTTTTTGGGGGTATATAATAAAAATACAAATAAACAAATTTTACAGTCCCTTTTTAACCACTATTTATTAATTCTTAAAATGTCCAGTTTGGATCAGTCCATCCACCCTTTTTACTTTATCACCGGCTGGTGGGCGGATGAAAGGACCTGGTCAGTTTGATTAATGAAATGGAAAATTGTGACCTTTGGCACGGTCTGACAAAGGCCACTGGTACCGCGTCGAGGGGGTCGCCTCTTCACTCAAAACGTCTCAAGGCATGAAATCCACACCTTGAAATTACTACCTTGCCAGTTTTTTTCGTTTAAAGTGGTGCTTTCGACGTCATTGATTTTAAGATGCTTACGTCGACACTTATCCTCTTCAATAAACACATTATATACAGCCAACAACTTGTGAAAGACTCATCAAGTTCATTTGGTCTCGTTTTTTTATGGGGGAGGGGGGTTATGAAGTCAACGAGAAATGATTAACTTCTCATCAAGTTTTTTGTGTAAACGCATAGTTCTTATTTCAGTTTCTTCAATTTAAAAATAAACAACGCCGATTAAGAATAGTTTTAATTATTTAATTTTTAATAAACTAATTCATCGATCAACAAATTGTTTAATTAAATAATTGGTTAATTAAGTTATTATTGTTTTTAATTGAGTGACAGATTGTCACTGGCATCAGATTGAACTTTTATCGTTTTTGTTTTTTTAGTCATAATTAGTGTGAGTTTATGGAAATCAGGAGAAAAACGGTTTTTCACAATTGTAAATTTAGTCTACAGTAAAATTCAGTGTTATTATGTAGGGAAGAAGTGTTTATAATGAACTATTCTTTGAAAGAAATCAAGTGTTTTTCCAATTACTTTGAAAGGGGAAAAGTGGGTTGCCTTTAAACATGATCATTTACATTCTGCTTTCTTAAAAAAAGTGCACTCCGATGTCAGTTTATCTTTTGATATGTTTTTTTACTTATTTGCTCGTCCCCAACGCACGGTTGTGTAATCTCTTTTTAAAATGTTATTTGCATATTGATAATTTCTTTTTCGTTATAGAAGTTTTGGAATAATAACAAAAACACTATGAGCCTATATTGATTAATATTGCGCCCAATTACATAAAAGGTACACAAGTGCATACCAAATTAATCAAAAATGTACACAAGTGCGTACCAAATTAATCAAGAAATAATTAGGTAAACAACAACAACTCCAGCAAAGACGGTGATTAAAAGGTTTAAACAAAAAGGAAAATCACAAAATGAGCACAAGTATACCGGTAAAGCTAGGAATTACCACAAATAACTCTTTCAAAAAATGAAGACAGAACATTTTACTCAAAATCGACACTGCGGTCACGTCCTGCTGAATGTTAACCTAGGCATGCAGCGATGGGTGTATTTTAACCTTTAAAGCAAAGATCAGTTGACAAGGTTAGATTCTACCTCACCGAGCAGGCAATGGGTTCTCAACGTAATTATCCATTCCTTTCATTTCGGGGATGAAAAGATACAAATTCAAGTACAGCTAAGCCAAACATTTTCCAGTCAACGAATTTTTAAAGTGGTATTTAATCCAATGCTGGAGTTAGCGACCTTTTACAATTCATTTTAGTTAGATTTTTCTTATTGTAAACATAAAGCACACTATAAGATGTTTCTTTCCTTAAATCACAATATTGCACACATTTTAGAATTAGAAAGAAAATTGTAAGACAATCTGTGGTGTAGGTTATTCATCGTGTGATGAAGACAATTAAGGCAATGAGATCGATCTGTTGTTTTTCTACACCATGTGTTGGTGTTGGGGTTTTTTTATCGAGAGAGATACCTGATCATGACTTGTTTAATTGGTTGCATGTGCCTTAATTAAATAACCAATAAATAATTGTTGAAAAAAGTCACGTGTCTGTCTGTTTTAAATAAATTGATTCACTTTTACGAAGACTAAAAACAACAGGCCGTTCGCTGAAATAGCAATTTTTCCTAATTATTGGACAGCGTGTTAGTGTTGATCTACGCAATGGTTTTTACCTCTGTTTTTGAGCTGTCCGACCGATATTTCAAGAAAAGCACACGTCCTTACTAAATATACAACTTGTGAAAGTTTCATTGAGAAACTGTTTGTGGAATAAAAGATTTAAAAAATTTAATATATATTCTTTTTGATCGACCAAATCATGTAACTTACCTTCTTGCAAAATAAACACAGTAAGCCCTATGACACGTATAGGAAACTCAACATTCGTAAACATTACAAACTGATTTCTCAATTTTTAAGATGGACAATTTTTACACTTTTTTCTGAAATAAATTAATAATCACGCGGCATTTTAATAAGATTGAATATTTTCATGCAGTGCGTATGTTGCTTCATATACTCTGCTCGGCATCCCGCAGTTTATTCTTACGGGTGTAAGATCACCGTTGTTTACACAAAGTGCGGAAATCAAATCCCGTCAAGGCATGGTCGAAGTGACTCTGAAAGCGATATACCTACCTGCCTGACGACCGACCGTCCCACGACCCATAAGATTAAGAACAGAGTCCGTGCACTTCTCTGTCAAGAAAAACAAAAACCATACGGCTTATATGATTTGCGATTTATTTTTCATTTCTTTAAACACCGCGACAACAATTCCGTCACTTGTTGTTGGTCGACTTGTAGGTTAAAGGCACTGGACACGTTTGGTAATTACTCAAAGTATATATTAGAATAAAAACTTACTTGGTAACGAGCAACGGAGAGCTGTTGATAGTATTACACATTTTGAGAAACGACTCCCTCTGAAGTAACGTAGTTTTTAAGAATGGGGTAATTTCTCACTCAAATATTTGGATCTGAAAAAGACTTCAGGCCTGAAGCCTTTTCAGGCATCTGAAAGCACACAAATTTGTGCAACAAGGGTGTTTCTTCTTTCAGTATTTTCTTGCATCTTCGATGACCAATTGAGCCCAAATTTTCACAGGTTTGTTACTTTATACATATGTTGGGATACACCAAGTGAGAATACTGGTTTTTGACAATTACCGAACGTGTCGGGTGCCTTTAAGTGTGTGATGCAGTACATGATCGAGATGAGTGATTTTCCAGGGAATAAATTGCTTTTTTTTAAGGGTCAAAATTGACCCAGATTCAATGTCTCCAGGGGGCCTGCCCCTTTTGTGGGTCAAGCTGACCATGAAAGTTTGTATTTCTAATTGTAAATTGTTTCTTAATTGGATTGAGTGATTTTCAGTTGGAAAGATAGTTTCTTACAAACTGGATCTGCCTTCACTCCAAAACGCTCACGCGTCAGAATAGACCCAGGTGTTAGGGGGGCTGGCTCATTTGGGGGTCAGGTTGACCAGGAACGCATTTTTTAATGGGATTTTAACTCAGATTCTGAGTCACTTCGACTCATATTATTTGGGGCATTTTTTTGACACATATTCTGGGTCATATTGACCCTGAATTGGAGCAGACCACACGGGACCCGGATCCCGGTCAATTCTGACCGGGGAGTGGTTAGTAGTGTTGTGCACACTAGATGCAAGAAAATCCTCCAAATAACAGCTTGATCATAATACATTGACCCAAGTTTTGTATTGTGTTTTTGTTTAACATAGGTTTCTCACAAGTTTCATGATAAACAAAACCCCAAGTCCTCTAAGTACAACAATCACTATTGCAGCCTACAGGATTTGACATAAATGGAACTGACTGTGTTTCCAAAAGGCATATGTAGCCTATACAAAATTCCGTGACTCGATACATTGACCCATTTACACATTGGTCAAAGTAGCTGTCTGGTTTCTTTCAATTTTCTTATTGTTGCAACGTCACCAATAATTGTTGAGGCCGGAAGGTCACAATACTATGGTTTTCTTATTGTGTGTACAACCAGTGTCAGTCTTTCCCACTGTTATTACCACAGGGAACACGACCAAGATTATGCATGACGTCACAATATAGTTGGATTGCTATGGGAAAGTGTGACGAGAGAGCACATTTTAAAATCCCAAGAGGGATCCTTTAATAAGGAGTTCCGGAAGTGCCATTTAACTTGTTGAGATCATTAAATAGATGCCATCATGAACGTAAGATAAAGACATCGTGAGATGGTTTATCTCGGGATGACGACATCCTGAAAGTACCAGACTGTCTTCTCAAGATATCTCGTGTCCTTCATCCCAAGATGAATTATCTTGGGAAGTCGGCATCCTTCATTCAGGGTGTCATCATCCCGAGATAAATCTCGGGATTTTGACATCTTACTTTCAGGATGTCGACGTCTTGAGATGAAATATATCGGGAAGACGACATCTTAAGTTTGTAATGTCATTATCCTTCAGTAAAATTATCTCAGGATTTTAACATGTCGGTTGGCACTTCCAGAGCTTCATAGGCAAATCCGCATCGATGGGTTTCGTAAATTATGCAGCGGCGTAAAACACCAACGGGTTTTTTCTTTTATTTTTTCTTCCTTTTTAGCTGATGATACCTTTGGGTGATCCGAGGCGGCATACATGTTAAGCATAGGATGTGATCAGTCAGAGTATCACCGCAGCCCTTAGGGAAATTTATTGGCAAAGTCGCAGGTATAGTCTGCTTGGAGCAATATTATCACGGTACTTTGGGAGTCTTTAAAGGTAAAGGTCATATATTGATAAATACCCCAAAAATGAATGACTATAACAACTTGGTGAGAGGCATTGCAGCTGTTGATAAAACTTTTTTTGAGAAAGGATTCCCTTTGAAGTATAATATTGGATAATTTTTCACTCCAAAACATTTGCGAATGCTGCGGCCAGAGATGCGCCTGGTATATAAATGTATTATATTCTCGCTGTTATCTTTTTAAAAACTATTTTTTCCGCAGTTTCTTGGTAAAGATTTTAGATATGCCTTCGTTTAGCCATTATAGTTTTCTTTGCTTCTCCCCTTTTCTGTGTGTTTATTTTTAAATTTTTTTGTTTTGAATTCCTATAGAGTGACCAAAAGTTTCATTTGAAGCGAATTTGCATACTAAACACTAACTTCAAGTGGATATTCAAAAGTTCATTTAATTTTTTTAGTTCAGTTAGCTTATTGTTTTTTGTTGATACTCTTTGTTTTGTATTTCTTACGTGAATGATGACAGACACATGAAATTGTTAATACAAAGATCAATAAATAGCTAAAAATAAAATGAAATAATAAAACCAACAATTATAATAAAATATATATTTTTTCGCAACCATTCTCCCCACCCCCCTAGATTTTTAAATTAACAATAGTAAAAAATACAATTTAAATTCAATGACTAATAATAAATAAAAATAAATAGTTCAATAAATAAATGACTATGTCTAACGTGGGTGCCCCTATAGTTTAACCTCCACGTCCCCGTAAAAATGGGGGTGGAGACAACATAGAACGATGGTAACGTGAAACGTTTGAATCATGTGTGTTCAATCTCTCAATTTATGTTCCTCTACCATCCAATTGTTGAGTGATATGGTAAGGCCGAGGTGCTTACCCTTGAGATTCTTATCAAAATATTATTATCGGATATTATTTCTTGAGAAATAACTATCCTGGGAAATCAAACGTTATATGCAGAAGTTATTTCTGGAACTTACGCTCCAAAGGCTTCCAGTTAGTCACATTACAGACTCATCAAAGTTAGAACTTGGAGTATTTTTTGTTATATTGTTTTATATTTCATTACACATCCAACAGCGCAAGCGCCAACCAACAGGATTGTGATCTGTGAACAAATTGGAAATGGGAAGAGATGTCCAGTTTTAGATGTGTGGGGAACCCCCGAATGGGGAATAGAACCCAATTAACATAATATACAGGGATCCAGGTTTGAGGTGTGGTGGGGTCCAAGAATTTAGTGAAAGAAACCACACTCAGCCAACCTGATCCCCAATGCTTAATGCACTGGGGCTTTGTGAATGCATTTTATTTAGTATACCGGTTTCAGCAAAGAAAAACAAGTGTAAGCTTTCTAAAATAATTGCTCTTAAAAAGTCCACATGCAAGCAACCCTGGCGCCTAATTCCTTCAGGTCATTTTAAAGTCCAACTCACGTTCAACACGCCGTTCGAAGTGGAGGTTAAAGCATAATTACATACAAAAAATGGATGTTGTTTAAATTCAAACGGCAGTATTTGTTGTAAACAATGGGAAGTGATGGAGAAGCACGTTCACTCCAATAATGTCATTTTAGATGATAACGTGTAAATTCAAATTATTCTCAATGGGTGTTCACGTTTCTCAGTGTCGCATTTCCTTCAAAAAACATTTATAGGGTTATTTCTTAATTGCTCAAGTCACACTTTGTTACTTGAGGGAATATTTTACAATCTTTTCTGAACCAGACTACTCTTGACTCCCGGGTCATGACAGATTATTGACCCGGATTCCGGAATCCGGATTCCGTGGGGCCTGAACCATGGATCAGTATGTTCCGGACTCTGTGTCGAAATAACACGACGCAGAATAGTAGAATCCGGGTTTAAAATCCGAGTTCAATAACCAGTATATACGGGTCAGCCTGACTCAGAAATAGAACAGTCCCGGAATCCGGGTCATTTTGGACCCGGTGTTTTTAGAGTGCAACAGCACTGAAAGCAATGGAAGGTAAACCACTCCGTCCAACATTTCTATATACGAGGCACCATGCTCCATCCATTCATCTCACGAGACAGTCACATTATTTTCACCACTAAAGACCTGAAGGTATGACATAATGATAGACCTTTCTCACCGAGTAATGTTTCTCTCCTTTCAAATCAATGCTAGGCCGTATCCCGAATTTGCCTCTGTGGCTACGGCTATAGATGACTTTTGCCAAGGGTGTTGCTAAGGACGTCCTATAGGCCTATAATTCATATTTTATGATGATGAAGCAATCCAGCCGGAGCCGTTAGTCGCCAAATCGGATACGGCTTTTTCTTTCTTCGGAAGACCAAGGCTCATTTTTAAATCTGTCAATATTGACCATA
This sequence comes from Evasterias troschelii, assembly GCA_032357145.1. Lineage (NCBI taxonomy): Eukaryota > Metazoa > Echinodermata > Asteroidea > Forcipulatida > Asteriidae > Evasterias > Evasterias troschelii. The sequence goes on along the minus strand of JAUELU010000053.1, from coordinate 4,555,591 downwards.
TGGACCCTTTTTCTTTGGTTTGCACAATTTGATTTGTCACAGAAAACTGCACATACAAGAGCAATTGATCAGGCTATTGAGGAAACTTATAAACCCATCCCCCTCCCCCAACGGAACTTCCACATATTTTATGTGGATAGAATAGCGCCCTCTAGTATTGTTCATGAATCATGTGTATTTTTCTGTTGTATGTTCGCAAATTGCGGTAGAGGGCGTTATCATTTCTCTACAAGAACTGTCATGACTTTGTGTTGAGTCGTCGAGTGTTTTTTGTTGGTCTTTTTCACAAAACGGGTAGCAAGATAATATTTTGTTTTATCTAGTCAGTGTTTAGATTGTTTCACATGAAGTGTTGGATGTGTCCATCGGAGATATTTCACCAACATTTTCACGGAGTATACGTCTCGGAAACGTCGAAGCTTGGGGCTGAATCGAGTCAGTTAGCTGCTCTGCCCCTGTTTCTGCAGTCAATCGGGTGTCGGGTAAGTCATCAACATGTCTCATGACCAAAGCACACACACATGATAAATTGATACAACTGACAACAAAGAGAGGGACAAAGTGAGAGTCATTTGTCAATGTCATTTGTCAATGTCATTTTTCACTGTCTTTGTTGTCGGTATACCGTATGGTAACTTATCCTTATTATGACTGTTATTTGTCACTGTCTTTGTAACTCATGATTCAATCAATGTCACTTTTAGCCCAGGTTGGACTCCTCCGTTGCATACAACGCGACGGAGTCCAGGGTATAAAGGGAGACTACCATTGCGAAAAAATTTATGATAAAATTTTTTCATATTTTTACCTTTTTGAGGAAGCTGAAACTTGACTCACATATTTTTTGTGTCCTG